>VZRN01006441.1:1002310-1050929 GCA_013397935.1 Dasyornis broadbenti
AAAAAAAAGTACTGAATAAGGTATTAAATATCACCGATTTGTGATATTTTGCAGTAATCACATTAGTAATGGGTTAGTTCCATGACACATTGGACTATTAACTTAATTCTATAATTGTATGGTTTAAAACACATGGGTAAACAAAAGCTACAGTCATGACACAACTTTATGCCATGCCATTATTCCAAAACAGCAAGTCAAACATTTAACTCCTAAATGAAAAAACTTTGTATCAATCATGTTAGGTATTAAAGGAAGCAGCAGCATCAGGAGGATCTAAAGATTTATTGAAATCATAACCTGTTTGTTCTGCTACCACAAAGCATTCGTGTCTGATACACTTAACTCTTGACATTTTAGATAAACACAGAGATAAGAAACGGAGACCTCATTTTGGATAAAAATACCTTTTACCTTAATCTCACTTGAGGAACTGATCCGGGAGACAAAAGAGCACTGGTCTATCATGTATTTCTTTAGAGCAGTTTTTAATTTGGAGCCCTGGAACGCCTGTGGACAGACACTTGGGAAGCATTACCACAGGAAGATAAGGAAATAGGCTGCGCTTTACAAAGGCGTCTGTGAGCTGCTGTCGGGGAACTTTTGAAGCACTGGTGTGATAAAGGTGAAGGCCCTGTGGAGCAGATCTCAGCCACGTTCCATGTGCTAATCTTGTTATAAAGGATTGCTCTAATAAAAAAGGCTAAATAAAAAGCCAGCCTGACAAAACCCAGCTTTCTAAAGTTCAAAACATGCTTCTTTGTCATTAAAGTCCAATGAGAATTCCTGAATGCCTCTGTAACACAATCAAGAAGAAAGCCTTCAATAATGAAATGATGCTGGGAAGAAGCGTTGTAGGCACGTCTGTCTCAGAGAGATCAATCCCACAAAAATCTACTCCTTTATGGACCTGAAGCAGAAGAGTTTTGAAGCACCAAAAGCTTTTCTTCCTGTAGCTTTCCAGTTTTGCCTTGACTTTTTCGTTTCTAGTGGACAAGAGAAGTCTGTAGATTGTAGGAAGCAGCATCAGAAAAACTTACTGAAGTATTAAAACAGATGTTGCTTGAAAAATAAAATCAAACCCCACCAAATCTGGCTTCTTTCACATTAGCCACTTTCAAAAGAATCTCTGATTACATTTTAAAATTCTGCTGCTCCATCATAGCGGTTTTGAAACATTTATAAGCTCAGCCTGTGTGTGTTCTAATCCCAGCGGCTGGTGTAACAAGGGCCCGAGGATCCGAGGTTGTCAGGAACAACAAATTGCCAACAAGAAACACATCCTGTAAAACACTGCCTGGGTAGTTTATTTAAATTTGAATCTGTATCTCGGTTGTTGGCACATAGCATTAGTCATGGCTTAAACCATTAGTAAAAGAATGCTCTCCCCTACCTAACACTCAGTGCAACAACAAATGCCACTGCCGTATCAGCAGAGAGCAGGCTTTTTATCAGTTTATTTTAAAATGCGAGTTATTTGTACAAATAAAATAAAACCACAGAAAACCAAATGGAGTGTTCAGCAATCCTCAAGTGGTTATCTAGAGAAACGACAGAAACCAGAGTGGTAAAGGTGCTGCTGTGCCTGTTGCAGTGATTTCCATGCCAGCACACCTGGCATGGTGCAAGAGTATCAGCTCATGATAAACTGCAAAGCATTTCGTAACAGGATGGTTTGCATTAAAAAGGGAAAACCACGGAGGCTTGCTGGGTGCAGGCACAGCAGGCAGTTTGTACTGTCTTGGGGCAGCCTGATTTATGGTATCCAGCACACCCCAGCTTATATCTGCTCTAGCAGCTGTGTTTAATAACCTAATGTTCCTTTTGCCAAGAAGAAAGCACCCACCAGCCGTTGGTGCAGCCAGCGGGGGATTGCTGTGCTCATACCTACGAGAAACTGATGCAAACCAGCTTAAAACACTCTGAGAATCCACTCTCCTTGGGAAAATCGAAAAAACTAACCAGAATGGACACAAATGCAGACTTTTTCCAGTAAATTCTGGATTATAAAACACTCCAAGAGGGGCTCAGTCAGCTCCAGGTCCCTCCACAGACAGTGGATAGAAGGGTCACCTCCAGAGATGATGGCTGTGGCTCTTAGGAGGGCTAAAACCACTCTCTGGTGGTACCCACATTTTCTCCATTGATAACACAATCACTTACAGTGCCCTGGTGCATCCCACGTTGGCATCCCAAACAAATTCTAGAGAAAGGTGGGATAAATGCATGCCCTTGTACACTTCTTTTATTCTCTCTTTATTTCCCCAGCACCGATGGCTAAAGCCTTACACTGTCAGGTGCACAGAGAGAATTAGGAGCGCTTTCTCTGCTCGTTTTTCGAGGTCTCCAGTGGTCACACATTTGTCTCTCCCACTTTCAGCTTTCGATAAACACCTTTGATTGAGCAAAATGCAGTCAGAAAAGGTGACAACATACCAGAAAAACCAAGAAGCATAATGCATAAATAAATCATTCCTAAGGACAGGAATTTTGCCAGTTGTTTGGAGTGGTTTGGTTATTTAATAGAGATTCATGAAGTTTTACCTATGGTCAAATATTTGCAAACAAAATGAGTTAAAATAGACAGGGAATTAAGGTATCAAGACTTTGATTATTTGGGCTTTAGAGAAAGCAGATATTGGAAGATGAAAGTATTTTAAATTTCTATTAATCGTTGATTAAGAATAAAAATTATCTCCTAAAGTCTGTTGAACGATAACAAGTAAAAGGGTGTTAGTAAACAAATAGCAAATTCAATCACAACAGACCTGTTAATTTGGAACGGTCTCAAATACACAGGCAAATGCACACACATATTCTCAAGCTGAGCTTTCTTTTAAGTGTCCTGAGATTTTTATTAATTGCTCTGCAAGCAATGCATGTGTCCCTAAGGTTTTTCATGTACTTCCTACTCTGTTTATTAGAGAATAATTACCAGCTGCCTCTTACTAGCTTAATGTTTGTAGCTTTGAAGAAACACACTTTCATATAATATCAAAATGGAAACTGCAACTGTGTCCTCCAAAAGCAGTTGTTGTAATTGCTTCAGAAACCTTGATCAATTTAAAATATGTAGCTCTGCTTTGAACTAATAAGAGTCAATCTAAGCAGAAATATTGAAAGTGTGGTTCAGATCTGCAGCAAAGGTGACAGGCAGAGAAAACAGAAAAAGCTGCAAGAAAGAAAATCTCCAAGTCCATGAAAATGGGATTAAAGAATGAATCTTAAAATAAACATAAAGAGAAAAGATACTAAGCCCTAATCCAACACAAGTGAGCTGAAAACCATGTTGTACTATGTTCATAATCATCTGTTTTGACAAAAACTTGCTGTGGTGACTGTTTAATATGCATGGTGTACATTCAAACCCTTTTTGTAAATAAAAAAGAAAATTTGTGAATATAATTGCCTTAAGTATACACTGGAATCAGCAATTAAGGAGAAAAAACAAGGTAGGGATCAGTGTTAAAACAAAAACACAACGATCTGAAATTTATGAGCTTGGTTTCCAGATTTACAGTTTCTCCAGATTAGTTCTGCTGCCCCCCTCATTTAAATATTTTATAGAGACCTATCTGCAGAGGGCTGCATGCATCACACACTGTTTAATGAGCCCTCAAATTCTTTATGTCTCATTGCAGGCTGAACTTCTTCTTCCAGAGAGCTGACTGCTGCCCTTTGTTACTCTGAAATATAGGACACTTCCCATCTCTGTCTCACAAGTTTCCCAACTCTGCTTACCCTTGAGAATCGCTCGAGTCTTTTCATAACTGCACTTTTTCCATGCGCTGGCCTTGGGGCGATTGTGCCATGCATTCTTAAGAGATCATTTCCCAAACCTAAGAACTCTGCACTCCAGAGCTGCTGGGCCATCCCAGCCCAGAGGGGAGCCAGCAGCAGGTCAGGCTTTGATCCAGTGGCCTGGCTGAAGTTTGGCATCAGTTTGTGATACATGGCCAATGGAATGCTCGGGATGTGAGAGAGCATTTAGCATCATCCTCCAGCAGAATCCTTGTTCAATTACTGCACGTTGCAGCTGGTTTTCTTCCTTCTATGGCAAAATAGGATTGTGACCCCTGACAAATCCACTGAGATGAGCATTTCAATTCCTCCTGTACCATGAAGGCCAGATTCCCACATCTCTACCACATTTGTGCCTCTTCAGCTTGGACTCACTCTATAACTCTTAATCATCACTGGTTTTATCTTTTCTCAAACTGCTAAGAGCATACCCCAGAACCTGTTAGCTGTTCTGTGTGAGGTATTCCAGGCAATATTGTTCCCTTAGCTCCCTTTTTCCTTTCAGAAACCAAAGGAAAGAGCACGCTGCTGGCATCCCCTTCCTTTCCAGGTCTAGATGAGTGCATGCTCTAGCAGTAGTTCTGCTGCTTCTGCAGCTTCTCAGCTGTCCTGCAAACCAAACCCCTCAAAGGTCCATCAGGCAGCACACATTGTTTTATCTGCACCTTCAGCCCATCCCTTCTCTTCAGTGGGTTGTGCTGGGCCGATTTCTGCCCCTGTGATACACAGGCAGAAGGCTCTAACACAGAATTATTTATCAACAAAATTACTCAAAGATGCACCACCACATTGCAGCCTGGTTTCTCAGTGCTTCCACGGTCTCACTCTGTTCTCCAGCCAAGTCCCAGGCAGGGTTGTGCCCTCTGGGTTGTGCCCACCTTCCTCCTCAGTAATCCAGGTGAAAGTCTCAAGCAATCATCTTGATCAAATTCAACACGTGGTGGAGAAACTACAAACAGACAAATGATGAGCCACGAAAGCCAACCCTGTGAGAGCAGGGGGTGTCTTGCTGGTCCAGTCTGAAGCATCTTTCCTAAAAGAATTTCATGAATATGCAATGCCTCCAGACCACCAGAGGTTGCAGGGTTTCCTTTTACTCCCTTCCACTCCTCTCCCCGGGTGAGTCAGGAGGAGGAACAGTCTCCCTGGACAAACCACCCCTCAAAGGATGGCTTGGAATAAACAGGCAGAATTACGGTATTCACCCTCCACCTCTTTCGTTGCAGAAGATGCCTTTCAGTTGACTGTGCAATGTTGGATTGCCTCGCTTGCATTGCAGAGGAGAAATTACACATGACCTTTATCTTCATGCCCAGTGTTCTCTGTCCTGGAGCTTTTTAATACAATTTAGCACAATTATTTAGAATGACTTCACAGCAACACGAAGGCAACATTTTTTCCTGCAACCTTCTAAAAGGCTTCTAAGATATAAATTAATTTCATGGACACTAATTTTGCTGAGCTCTCCAAAGAAAATGTAACTAAGAAAGTTCCACTGACAAATAGGATGGAACTATGCAATTACAGAACATTCCTACAGGAGAAAAAAAGCTGAGTTTTCATGTAAACTTTACTCTGGCATTTTGCACTTTCATTGGAAGAATTTACTCTTTGCTTAATACAGAATTTTCTACCATTTTAGAATCATATATTATTGAAAGAGAAGAACTCAACACACATTTTTGGGACAGATATCATACTACATACAAAGAAAATAAAGTGGTTTTGCCTGGGCCTGCATCTTATAACAGTATTGAAGCCTCAAGAAGGTTTCACTCACACTGCCCAATAAAGCAAACACTCGCTATATACTATTTATTTTAAAAATGTCCTCTACCCCTGCCAAATCAAAACCAGTTTTCACCCAAATAAAAACACTTCCTAACAAAGAGTAATTCCGCATTACTGAATTTCAGCTGTCCTCCTACACGCCTTGAACTGTGAGCTGCACAAGATTTGTTTTTACAGAAAGAAAACAGGTATTCTTATTTCTGCTGCATACAAAAATACCTGTTTTCCTTTTTGAGTTGAAAACTGTTTTGCTCTTTCTGTTTGAGGTTTGCTTTCCAAGATAAAATAAAATGCAAACTCGATAAAAACACAAACAACTGATTGTTGTTGTTTCCAACAACTGAGGAAAAATGTCTCAGATATGAGAGATTAAGAAAACTAATAAGCTGAATACAAATGCTTAGGCAACTTTAACTGTACACATCTTTATTTTTCTATCTATATTAAGTCCATTAAGGTACATTAACTTCAATAATTGCAGACTCTAATCATAAATCATTTAGGAGCACTTTCCAGAATTGTTTTTCCAGAAAAACTTCAAATGCTGATATTTGGTTTGGGTTTCTTTAAGGCCAATACTATTCAAAAACTCCAGAGGGGCAGAGATAATGATCATGATCTGAAATTTAGAAACGTACAATTTAGGATTCTCATAAGTGCAATCAACATCCCAGTACGTGAGGAAGACAGAGGAAAGTAATTTACTCTTCTAGAGAGGGAAGTAATTCTTGAAAGGTTTGCAGTATCCATACAACAAAACTTCCTAATATACAGTAATAATTTCTGTAACGCACTGACTTTTAATGAGGATAAATGATGAAATAATGAAGTGGGTGCATAAAAGATCATACTGATAAGAAAAAGCCCTCTGGATTAAAAACACATCTTTGAGCTTCAACTAAGTGTAATTTTTCTCCCTCAAAATGTCCAGCACTCTCAACATCATCCTTTAGAACAGAACTCAGTTTTAGCCTGACAGATAACTACTACTATTTCTTCAAAATAAAAGAAAAATGGATAAAAACATTCTTGGTGGCTTTGAAATTTTGTTACATGTTCCATGTCAGCAGTTCTTCCCTGCATGCTTTGAAATAAAGTGCCAATTTAGACAGAAAAACCCTGCAAAATCTTCACCTTCAGTTCTGCTGACCTCGAGTCTCTGTCTCCCCGCTCAGAGATGCCCAGAGTTACCACAGATGGCAAACACCTCACAGAAGTTATAAAGCAAATGGACATTTTGAAACTTGATTTAGTTTCCCTAAGCTTTGAAGGGAAATGAAAAGAAGAAATACTGAACGTTTCACTCATCAGTTTGCAAACACGCGCCAAATAGGGGATTTTGATTAAAAAAAAGTCAAAACAGCAAGAGGAGTTTATCTTGTATGATTTTGTAAGAGCACATTATCAGAAGAGAGTTGTACACCTTCAATTAACAAAGAGCCCTCAGATGCAAACAATGCAGTCAGAGACAGAAAATTACTTTCATTCACAGGGATTCCAAGTTAAACACTGGCTTTAGACACCGCCAAATTTATAAAGAGCAATGATAGAGAATCCTCCAGGAAAAAGATTGACTTTGAGACCTGCAGAACAGACCCATAAATGGGGAAAAGGCGCTGAAACGTTGTCCATTTGTAATGGCTGAACAAGAAGGTTTGGTCAGCATATTCAGCTTATTGACAGAGCAAGAATTACACCGTGTTCATTGCACTCGTTCTGTAGTGCAGCTAATTCCAGCTGAGCAGCCTTAACCTTACACATACAGATCATCTTTTAAAAATTGCTACAAGCTTTTAAACTTCTTCCTTACACGGGTCAGGCTGTGCTGTGCACACACTGCAGCCCAGGGAAGTTCAGCCGGCCAAGCCTTCCGTGAGGCTGCTCCCATGCTAAATATCCTTGGCAAGCCGGGACAACTGTCTCGCTCACCTGCAGCAGCTCTGACTGCTCAGAGCACCAGTATTGCTGGTCCTCACGTGAGAAACCTGCCAGAAACACGCCTGGCATTGCCATAGGTGCTCAAATCAACCGCCAGGCACGCAAACAATAGCTTTGACCTGAAACGTTGCTGACCAAAGTGGCCGGTTTGGTCTCACTAGCAGCTACCACGGCATGCATAGAACTACAGCCCCGAGGTGATTAAAGAATGCTGAGATGCTTTATTTGTTTGTTAAAATTATGAGTTTGCTCAGGAGTCTTGGGAGGTTTGAGGGCTGTAAATATGAAAAGGGCTCTGGAGAACGAATTTGAAATGAGTTCTTCTCCAGACACACCAAGCTGGAAGAGAAGCTGGGAGCCTTTGTAAGGGAGCAGCCCAAGAAAGGGGCTCATTTTCAAAGGAAGGGATTCAACATTTCCTGCTGACTACAGTGGCAAAGCACTGCTGTTAATTAGCATCGGCTGGAGGGAGGAACACAGAATATTCTAAACAGGACTTTGGTCTAAGTCTTCAAACACTAACTGATTTATATCCAGCAATGTATTTCACACAACATTGTCCGTTACTCATAAATTAATGTTTTCCGCTGCAGAGCCTGGTGGGTTTTTGTTAATAGACACCAACAAGAATGGTAATTAAAGTATGCACTGATGGGTACTCATTACAAACAAAATGCTCCCTTTGATCCTCCAGGTTGAAAGGCCTTCTGAAAAACCTTTATCTCAAGAGGAGATAAACACAATTTTTGAGAACCTTTTGACTTCTCTGCTATCAGCCTTGAAACTTTTTTTAGCCAGTTTTTAATGATTCTCTATGTAATTAGTAGCACCAAAGTAGAAGCTGATTGACAAGCTACCAGCAGCTGTTTGTAGAATGGGAAAACCAGAAAATTATAACAGTGTGAGATGTTTGTTTAACTCCCTGTGCAAACACAACACATCTCACATTCCCTGTGCCGCCTCAGAGCCCAGGGTGCGGCAGTGAAAGATGTGGTGCCCCCAGGGAGCAAAGCCCCTCCATGCTGGCTCTGCCAGGGCGTTCCACCACACACACCAAGGAATGGGGAATTCCTGCCAGCCTCCTCAAGTGCCAAAGCCCTGCTCCTTATTGTAACCACCACGGACTCCAACCTGGCACTGAGTTTCACTGGGATCAGACCTCAAAACTGGTGTCTGGAGAACGAGTCGTCTCGAGCTTGTAAAATCCCTTCCATCAAAATACACTGAAGTAGCTCACAGTTATGTCATCTCCAGGCAAAAAACCAAAGCCTTCTTTTCTTAAATAGAGTTTCTTAAAGCTCAGTAATATTTTAGTTCTGTTTGTCTGTTCCCACCTTATTAGGAAACAGCCAAATAGAAGGAGGTTTTATCTCTTATTCTGCAGACATAAGAAAAATGAAAAAAAAAAAAAACCCCACATATTTTCCAAGTGGATAACCTGCTAGAAAAGGTTTTAGAGAAATAGCTCTAGGAATTCAGTCTTACTTCTCCAGAAAATATCTGGAACATGACTGGAATTGACTCAGGGCTGGCAACTTGCAAATGTGAGTTCAATCAATCACAGAACACACTTGTAAAGAAAGAGTTCTGACACACCCGTGTTGGACAGAGGTGAATACCTGGGCACAGATCACCGAAAGTATTTTAACACCTTTCAGGGATCTTTGCTCAAATGAGTACCCATGTGAAATCTGAGCTGCTGGGGAGTACATGGAAGTGTCAGTTCTGAGCAAGTGTGTGGTCTCTAGACCGATATTTGTTCCTGATTTCTTAATGCTCTGACCATGACGAGGGTGGGCAAGGACCCTGCTTATCTTTCTCTGCAGTTCTGTTCATTTTTGCTATCAAACAACAGTTTTTGGTCATTGGAGTTTTGATTCAACTCATCAAAACCCAGTAGGATATGATGTTCCAAAATGTTACCGTGTTTTTGATCTATCTCTATGTTTTACGATTTCAAAAGAAGCATGACTGAACACAGGGGGGAAAAGAGAAGAATGTGCCTATCAGAACAGCATTATCAGACAAAAGCAAAACAGATTATTTTCTCTCCATTTCTCCCACTGTTTAATAGCTTGACTTTTGCATACCAGCATTCCACAGGTATAATGAGAAGACAGCCTCAGCATAATGTGTTTTCCTTTAAAAGGTCATCATTATATTAACAGCATTTGATGCACTGTGACCAGAGCACACATTTTTAGAGATAAGAGCCTATCTAATATTTTCCTTTAATTTACTGGCATCAAGAAAGTCTATTTAATTTCTGCTTTCAGAAGAACATCTGCAAGTGATTGGCATAACTCAAGGGACCTTTGCAGCTGCAACTTTCTCCAACAGCAGAGCAAAAAGCCATGTTTGTCAATATGCCTGAGTAGGATTAAAAAAGAACAAAAAGAAACAAAAAATAAAACCCTCCAAAGTACACAACAGTTAATTATTGGAAGTAAATGTTTCGTGATCTGTGTATGGCACCCAGAGCTGAATAGATCATTAGCTAAACTTCCAGTCAGCATTCCACACAAGCATATGTTTTCCTCATAAAGGCTTGCATGAGTTTGCCAGCAGCCTCAGTGACTGAACTGGAAGTGCTTGTGTACACTGTGCAATGAGCAGGGCCAAGGAAACACGGTGATTTTTTAGGATCTTAACTCCATAATCATATGCATTTCCAACAGCCCTAAGCACTTTTTTCCCCAGCTCTTACTGCTCTTAAATTTCCCCTCCATATCGAATGCTCAAGGAAAATCTGCTCCATTTGGCAACTGCTGTCAAGGGCTTCACCCAAACCCTCAATGCCATTTCGTGCAGCTCCTTCTCTTTTCTGTTTGTGCTTCCCTGTGGCAACCTAATTGCACTTTCAGCCCTGCTTTGAGGCGTCAGGCATCCTGCACCGGGAACAGTTTGCATTCAGCCAGCCCGGTGGTGAGAGGGAGAGGATTTAAAGGTTTGGGTGCAGGCAGCTCGGTGCCCGCTGGCTCAGGTGCCACCGAGCGGCCCTGGGCTCGCTCTGTTTGCCACCGCAGTGAGTGTGGCTGCAGAGCATTAATGAGCACCAGGGACAGGACTCGGGGAGTTCCTGGTTCCTCTCCTCACAGTGTACACACGGTGCCGGGTGAAGGCTGCCTGTAAATCAGCTGACAGCTCAAGATCAATACACAGTGCAACCAGCTGAAGAAAAGCAATTCCAGGTAGAAAACAAAGCAAAGATCCTGAGGAAGCCCACGAAGGGATAAATCAGCAGGTGCAGACAGTGACTCCACCCAGTTCAGATCACAGCTATTTTGGCATCAGGGGCTCAAAATGGCCATCTGGGTGTAAGGGTCCCTTCAGCATTAGGTTCCCAGCTTGGCAGTAACAGCCAAAACAGGCCAAAGTGCCCCCGTACAACCCTGAGAAACATCATTACCCAAAACTCCAAAGCCTTCAGTGCCCGAATTCATGTTTATCTCCCAAGAACATATTGAATTCTTTTAATATTGTCCACATTTTATGAAGTACTGTAAAGCCAGGAAAACTTACTAATCTCCATTTATTTCCAACAGTGGTCTACTAAGGTTCTCACTAACTGAAAATAGATGTGGGACGATATTCCCTGTCTCAGAGGTCATATTACTTCAGGCTGTTAGAACATTTACCAGCTACAGGATGCTGCTGTGTGTGGTGTAAAGAGGATGCAATTTCAAGAATGGAGCTCCCCTCTCTATTACCCCTCCAACAGGCTGTTTTGAGACAGGTTCTGCATCCCATTTTATTTTAGAGCAAGAGGGGCATGCTGATTGCTGAAACCGTCTGGTCAGAGCTGTTTGTTTGCTTATTTCTGGTCTGTAGGTGGGCTGGTGCTGGAGTGTCTGAGCTCAAGGAAGCAGGTGGGTGGCAGGGACCTTGCTTTCCCACTGCACTAATTTCCAAAGACAGAAATAAACATAAAAGAAATAAGTGCTGCTCACAAAAGGTGTTGAAGCACATCAAATGTGTTCCAAAGCCTCCTGGAGGCAGAGCCTTCCTGAACAGAGAAGTTACAGTACTAAAAGTGCAATATTAATTAAACATATCTAATAGTATCTGCTGGAAGACACTGAAACAGACCCTGGCTTGTCCTGGAATTCTCCAAATGTAGCCATAGATGGAGACAGGGTAAGAAGTGACAAACTGTGGAAGTTCTATCATATGAAAGAATTTAAAAAATAAAGAAATAAAAATCATTTCAGTGGTATAGCACATAAGGCATATGGTAAGAGAGAAGAACTTTCCCCAGAGCTTTATTAGACTGTGAATGGCACATCTCCAAAGAAATATGATTCCTCTAAATAAAATCAGGAGAGCTGACACAAGGTGCTGAATTTCATCCTAAAAAGCCCAGTGTCTTCCTTGCTGATCCCCTTTTTCATAAGCTTCATTACAGTATTAATTATTTCAGCTGTTGGTACTGACCAGACTTTGGATGGATTATGACCCAAGCTCACTTTCCATTGCTACACATCCCTTCTGGGACGCTTCTCTGCTCACAGGTACAGCTGGACAGGAACTTGAAAGGCACCAGGATGCTTTCAAACCACAGAGCAGGGTTAAGGGAACTAAATACGTTATATGTGAAATGAGTAAATAAATCCCAGGAAATGGAATTAAGATGGGCACTAATCAGGAGAGGGTTGAGCATGGCCCGTGCAGGGCCCAGTTCATAGGAATCTTGCTAATTGCCTTTCAGAGACCACGTTATCCTATTAAGATTATCCTCAGGAGACCCTCAGGACTTTGGGGGCAGTGGGGAAGACCAAAAAAACCTAACCACATTTATCATGTGTAGAAACAAACAGCAATTGATTTTTATTTATCTTATGCAGCAAAACCCCCGTTATCTTTCTGTCCCGGTATTTAATCCTATTTTTTTCCTAGGAATATAAATAATGAGAAATACCAATTAAGCTGAGGGGAACCTTCTGGGCCAGGAGAGATAAATACCCCGACACCAACGGCAGTGAGCAGCACGTGCCATGCCTCTTGTGCACAAGTGTTGGTGCAGATGACGTGGCAGTTTTAGACTTATGGCTGTGGCCAGGCCAGGTATAAATTATGACAGGTCCACATGGGTTACAGATGATTTGAAGCAAATCAAAGGCATTAACTTTAATATGGTGCTTTGTCTCTCTTAAATGCCACTCGAACCTTCTGTAACAGCAACCACTAAAAATCAATGAGCAGAGACCCCTGCGTGCCCCAGAGCTGTTAACCCTTGGAATGCCACAGGAGCCCATGCACACAGAGCCACAGACGCAGCTTCCACACTTCCTCCTCTGGCACACACAGCATCTTACAAAATTTGTAATTAAAAAAAAAGCCTAAATATTTTTTACTTTCAAAGTCTCTTTTAAAAGTGTCTTCCTGAAAGCTCCAGTCAGGGTCACAGTGCTGTGCATATTTGTGAGAACAAGACAGACATTGAGGTGCTGGAGCGCGGCCAAAGGGCAGCAGAGCTGGGAAGGGCCTGGAGCACAAAGCTGAGGATGTTTTGCCTGGAGAAAAGGAGGCTCTGGGGAGACCTTATTGCTCTCTGCAACTGCCTGGAAGAAGCTTGTAGCCAGGTGAGGTCGATCTCAAAACTAACAAGTGATAGGAAAAGTGTAAAAAGCCTCAAATTGCACCAGGGGAGGTTTAGATCGGCTGTTAGAAAAAATTTCTTCATGGAAGGAGTTATTAAGAGTTGAAATAGGAATCCCAGGGCAGTGATTGAGTCCCCATCCCTGGAGAGACTTAAGAGACATGGAGATGTGGCACTTGGATTTAATGGTGGGGTGATGGTTGGACTCGATGATCTTAGAGGGCTTTTCCAACCTAAACAACCCATGATTCTGTGTAGCAGGACCACAAGCACAGCAGAGCTAAGATGTAAGACTTGAAAGAGATTGAAAGTTGAATCAAAATGCTTATTATACTTTCAATAACACAGCAATAGTTCAAGCCAGGTCTCAGCCAGCTCTCGGTGAAGTCAATGAGAGTTGTTTCATTGAAATCAAACGATGTGTGATTAGGTCCTCACAGAATTATGTGTAATACCATATTCAAAATTGTGAAGAGCTTCAGGTTGACATCTAAAAGCCCATTTTCCTCCTGGAATCCTATAATGAAGCTACTGTAAAAGAAGAATCAATACATAATTCAGTATAGTGGAAAGATTATTATAAAGGGTTATTAAATATAGCTCCACGATTGTGGATAAAAAGAATGAAATCCCTCATTGCTTCAATCATGCTGTACTGACTTCTACCAAACACACTGTTTCAGACAAAAAAAAAAAAAAAAAGCTGTTCCAGAATTCAAAGTGGAAAAACAGTAAAAGCAATAACAGCAGGGTTTTTTTTTTTTTTTAAAGGGAGGTAAAGCAGTGGGGAAAAAAGTTCCTAAATCTCAAGATAAATTTTAGTTTTGTACACTGATAACAACTTATAATTTAGTTTTTTGTGAAGTGTGCCAGGACAAGGCAGGAAAGTGTTTCTTAACTTAGTTTGCCAATTTTCCTTTCAGGCTAGCACTGTTATTGATAATATCCATCACAATTCTTTGTCTTCCCAACGGGCTGGCAGAAATATCTGAGTAAGTGCTGACTCACACACCTCAACACCTCCCTGTCAAAGTTAATCTGAAATTGATTTTACTTTCCAGAGGTAAAACAGAATTGCATGAAGTCAGCTACAAATGGCATTTGCAGATCGGCGTTCAGCACTTTTTATAATTCCTATAAGATTTCATGACTACACCTCAACAGTTTTTTACCAAACCCTTGGAACCCTTCAGATCAAAATAGCCAATTATATTTCTTTCTTTTTTGGGAGGAAAATTAACATGTGTTTTTGCTCATTTTGTTCCATTTCCTGTAATCCTTCTAATTAGGTATTTTTCAGCACAGAATTGGAAGGGAAGCACACAGAACATTATTTGCATTCATTACATCAGACTTTGCAGAGTTCATTATTTGCATTCATTACATCAGACTGTGCAGAGAGACACCATCACTGGTTTCAGCAGGGCAGAAAAGGAGCTTTGAGATCAGGATAATTTATTAGAAGAAAAGAAGATGCTGCTAATCAAAAATTCTTCTTTAAAGATAATTTATTCATGCTTGCTTCATTCCCTTCTTTCAAGGGAAGGTTTCTCTACTTTTTCCCTCTGAAGTCTCCAAAACAAACACACCTGAGGAAGCACATGCTCACTAAATCCATGGACCTCCTGAAAGTCAACCATCATTCATTTGCTCTGAAAAAAGACTGCAATTTCAACCATTCCTGTCTCCCACACAGGAGGGCAGGCCCAGGTAACCTCACCTTTGCCTTTGATGCCACCGCTCTTCCTAGGGCAAACCAGATGGCAAATCAATCACAGTGTGGCCTTTCCATAATCTATTCACGAGCAAGGAGCAGCTGATGCACAAAGGAAGGGAGATGTGTTCAGAATCCTTCAAGGGCATCCACATTGCTGTTCTCATTTCAGAGCAACATCACAGTTATTAATTTCTCTGCAAAATTTCCATTGTCATTTATCATTAATAACGATCACTTTAGGGCATTCCAGAGAGGAAACGCGCTCTCGTGTTCTACGGAAATCAATTTACTGACACCATTAGCGCTGTGCAAATAATTTATTTTTGGTTCAGCTGCCAAGCAGAAGGTGTTGAGGAGTTCCACCAGAATCTAACTCAAAAGAAAAAATAAATAAATTTTTTTACTAAAATATAAATGAAGACAAAAACTGTTCAATGCAAGAGAAAGCATTGCTCTTGCCAAACAAACATTGAATTTCGAACAGATGTAAGAAAGATAAACAAGATTCTAGAATTCAAAGCAATACATTGGAGGGGGAAGACCCATGATGTTCTTCATGTACCCAGGAGCTCCAGAATCCCACCAGGATCTGGAAGGCTCCAGTTCACCTGCACTTCTTGTCCCCTCTGCTTTATAGAACTCTCCTACACCAGCAAGCTGTGCCAGCCCCCATTTCAGCTGCATCTAATTAACTACTGTAAGAAAAAAGAACAAAAACAAACCCTAAGAATGCTTCTCTAGGATGTGACTTGAAAATCCCAAAAATAAGATTCGTTTTTCCTCTGCTTTCTGCTGAAAGCAAAGTTTAAATGTTCTTACGTACTTTGAAATCACTACTTCCAAATATTCTTGTTCACACATCACAAGCAAGTTCCAGTTCCAGCTCCCTGAATAGTTATTAAAATACCTATAAAATTACCTTTTTTGAAATCAGTGATGTTTTGCATGGTTTTATCTACTGATTGATGGATTTAAAGCATTAAAATATAAACACTGAGGAGAGTAGGGATTGAAACAACCACTTTAACTTGTGGAAATGGGCAAACTACCAGGCTGTGGAGTCTTTCATTTAACTATGTGTAATTAATCCATTTAAAGCAAAACTCTTTCAACAGAAAGAAGAAGCAACAAGAAGAGTAAAGCAAAGTCATGTGTGCACAGGTAAGGTTTCAGACTCCTGGGACTGTGGCAAAGGCCGGTTCAGGTGAAAGCTCTGCTCCTCAGGAAAGCCTTAATAATAAAACACAGTGTGACACAGATGATCTCAAAGATTGCCACAAAGACTCTCACAGAGAGGTGAGAGGACAGGAAGAGAAGCAGAGGTTGCTGTATTTATTTTCCTGAATGTTGCTTCAAGGGCTCCATTTTGTGTTTATTTTGATGGGGTTTGGTACATTTCGGTGTTTTGGTGGCATCTTTTTGATTTTCAAGAACCCATTAAGCCCAGAGGTCCCATTCTCACTTCTCCACAGCACTCCCCAAACACCCAGTTTAGTCCTGTCTGGTGCTGGCTCAGATGTGCCATCCCCAGCACATCCCACACCTTCCCAGCCCCAGAGACCTGCTGTGCACAGGATCCATGAACTGTGCAATGCCTGGGAACCTCACACTGTTCTTTTGGTAAACAGGCTCTTTAACTGATCTTTGCAAGCTCTGTTTCTGTAGTCCTGATGGAAAGAAGCACTCAGGATCAAATCTGGAACGCTTCATCTTGAGTGAAAGCGGCGCTCTCCCACCATTCCTAAACTGTCTGTGCTCTGTTAAACTCATTAGATGCTTTCCCAGGGGCTGAACTGAAATCTGGGGCTGCCTCTGAGTTTTAGAAAACCCCAGCTTTGGCACGAAGACTTGCTGTAGACCTGGCTTTGGAGACCAGGGTGAACAGCAAAGCTCAGAGAGCAATTTGATCACCTTTCCCCGTAACCTATCACATTCAATCTGGCCACATTAAATCTGGTCTTTAATCTCACTTAACAAATATTTATAGCTTTATTAAACTATTAGATCTGTCAGTTCTCATGAGGGCAGTGCCAGCTGTTCCCCCAGCCATGGTCCGCAGGAGCCCTGCCAGAATCCCAGCTTCCCGAGGCTCCCACCCACACACCACTGGCAGCAGGTGCAGCACTGGCCCCCTGCACCTATTTCCAGAGCTCAGCCCTCCCCAGAAATTCATTATATCTAAGAAGTCACTAAGAGAACATTAAAAAGACCAGTCTAGACTTGTTTGCTCAGTTACCTGAAATCCAGCAGCACTGGCAGACAGGATGGATGAGAGTTTTGGCACGGACTTGTGCAGAAAAACCCAATTTCAGCAGGAGCAGCAGTCAGCCGTGGAAATTGAACTCCTTGCTGTATTTATGGTTCTGAGCATAATCAGCCCAAATCATCTGTTTCAGCACAGAAAACTCATGTGCTGGGGAGCTCTCATACCCTTCTTTTGCACGGCTGCATAGGGAGCAGGCTCCTCACAGCTCAGCCTGAGCCCAGCCTTTCCCAAAGGACATTCTGTGTAGGAAAAAGCTGGTGCTGAAGCTGAGAGAATTTGGGCCTCTGGTGAGTTCTGACAAAGCTCTGTAGAGTCTGGGAGGAACTGAAATGAAGGTCCTACTTAAATACCTTCTAAATCGGGATGTAAAGCATAGCTACAGGGCCAGAAAGAGTTAAGTCCAATGTGTCCAGCCCTCATTCCTCATGCAAGTAATTTCCATTAATTACCAGAGCTAACTGTGGTTAGTATCAGGCAGTTCTGGGAAGTGATGCTGACTTATAAAAACAGCAGTCAGTAGTCAATGCCTAATGTTTTCAGAAGCATTACGATTAATAGATTTATTAAGGGAGTGTTAAAGCTTCTATATTTCAGCTGCTTCGAACTTTATTGGAGAAGCTATTAAAGACAGTGTCTCAAAGAATAAATGTAAAGTGCTGGAATAATATCATTTTAAATAAAGTTTGTTATTTTGATTTACAATTGACAGAAGCTGCTATTCTATTATGCCAAAAACCTTCTGCCTACCTGCATGAGATCTGACTGATTTCTCAGAAGAAACACCAAATCTTACAGAACATTTGGAGAGTTGCATTTTCTTATTAGTCGGAAGAGTGAACTCATCAGCTCTGTTATTAAAGATAATTTTAGACTATTTCCTCTGTCACAAACATAACTTTTAAAAATTTAAATGAAATGAGCTCTTTGGTTGTAATTTACACTGTATAACTCCCACAATACTAGTTTCATTGCTCTAGAAAAATATTATAAAATCACTATTTCCTATATTACTTTTTTACGCACTTGAGTGGTTCCTCCATAAATACACACCAGGCTGAATAAAAATTCTAGCTAGAAGAGCCTTGTTTAAAAACAAACAGCAAAAAAAAAAAAAATTCCAAAAACACCAGAGTTTTAGTAGTAATAATAATAATAATTATACTATTATTATAGTAACTGAACAGCCAAACACCAAATCTTAGGCAACTGAGCTCATGGCCTTTCATTCAGCCAAAATGAATCCCTGGATAGCTCTTGACCACAATATTTAATAACTGCCTTCCTACCCTCCAGATTTCGTGTTTGCACCCAGCATCACCTTTGAACACAAGGACAATGTGTTGTGAAACACCACAAGAAAAGTTAGGGGAGAAGAGATTTTGGCAGTTGATGCTTCGCCTGTCAGCAAACAGCAAAACAAAAATGTTTCAGGTCACACAAAGGCAACTTATAGCCTTGGCATTCAGACATCTTGAAATTTTCCTTTTACTATGGGCCATAAAAACCAATTTATTTAAAGCATCCTTATGTTTACAGGTCAGTTCAAGTCAGTTTAATTTTAGAAAAGGTGACATTTACTAACTATGCTTATTACATATTAAATTAACAACAACAGAAGACCTGGAGCACACTATTCATCATCTTTGCGTGATGACAGAATTAAAAAATACTGTGAGCGCAACATGACTCAGGGAGTATTTTAGCCAGAATTAACCAAAAATACATTTGGATTTGTGACCGTTTTTGGTGCTTCTACAGCTGGGAGCCAGAACTGTTGCCCCTTTCATAGGTCACCACTGACATTCCCATCCCACCCAGGCACGGACTGTCCTGCTCCCCTCTCCTCTTCCCCACCTCATTCTGCCCTGAGTCTCAACAGGACAAAGGAGCCCCTGGCCCAGGGTGCAGCTCACCACAGGACACTGGCACAAATGCTTCCCTCTCCAGGGAACACAGCAAAGAGTGGCGAGAAGAGATTCAGAGGGAATGGGTGGGCACCTGAAGCTCCCTGAATTGGCTTTTCTGGGGAAAGAAACGAGCTGGGTTTTATCAGCATTTCCTGTGGGGTTTTGCAGCATCCTTTACCCTAAGCCTCAGAGCAGAACAGATTTCCCCAAGACATGAAAAAACCCATAAAAAGGTTGTCCTGCCAACAATGCAGCATTTCTGGACGAGGATCATGAGATGATACAGGGAACTTAACACACCAATACCACACTTTGGTGTCCACACGAGCACATTTCTATGCTTTTTCCAAAAGCTGAAATATTATCAGCACACTGTTTTCATAATTTCTTGAATTTTGCCTCCCACTGTATTCTTTTAAGCTGAAGTTTTGTTTTTGTATAGGTTGGTGTTAATGTTTTATAAAGGTCAAATTATAGTTGTCTCCCTACTGTTTTATTGTAAGTGTTGAGAGCTGGCACTGTAATTAAAATTCCAGCTAAATAAAATCTGCAGGGGTCCTACTTGTAACCAGGCAATTTGGGTTTTTAGCAGACCAGAGCACATTTTGTGTTGCCTCTGGTTCACTGCCGCACAAAGGAAGGTAAACAAAACCCACGTGCCTGAATACATTTACAAAAATAACATTTCCTATCAGTGTGGTTTGTAGAGAATATAAATATATTTAATTATAGAATACAATATTAACAAAATAAAGAATGCACCCATTTTCTACTGCCTACTTTACGCTTTTTAGCAAAAAGTCCAAGGCAAGACAACCCAGTTTACACATAAAGCCAGGTCCAGCCAGAGCATTCCCAACAGTGTCGATAAGGGACCAAAGTTTCACAATTTGCTCTTCAGTAGAACAAACCTGAATCCCTGGCAGCAGAATGGTTCTGTGCATCAAGGAGATTATCACTTCCTTCAGTCTAACCTGCTTTTAGGTGCTGGTGCTCGCCAGCAAGTGTTTCAAAAGTGTCAGAGATTTACCAACGCTGGCTCCAGCTTCGGGGAGGAATTTCTCTTCTGCTATCGACTACCTGTAAAGCTGCTCCAGGACTGCCTCCGTTTTGCTGCCTTATTAAAGGCCCCTCAGTTCTGCTTCACTTCTCTCCACAGCTGAGAGATGAAGCTTGCACTGGGTTTTTTATTGCTTTTTATTTTTTAAAGGAAGTAAACAAATCAAAGTGAGTATTGTAAGTGGAGCTCCTGTCTAAAAAGCAGCATCCCAGATCACCGTAGGAATCTCTTAGGCCTTCCCAGGGCTCCCTGTTTTATTTTTAACTTGTTTTAAAAGAATTCCTTGGTAAAGGAATTTCAAATTTTGTTAAAGGTAATCCCTTTCAGGCAGGGATTCTTATTTGAGCAAATCCTACCCTTAGCCCAGGCTGACATTTTTTCAGGGATTAAAAAAGCACAAGACAAACATTTCAGTTAATATTCACATCACAGAGTATGACATGCACTCATTCCCCTATCTACAGGTTCACCTGTCTGCCCCAGAAGCAGCAGGTACAAGGCATACAAATATGCACAAAGTCATTCCAGACCGACCACAGTTTGCAGACTCAATCTGTTAAAAGTTACTTTTTTCTTTCCCTTCTCTAGAGGAAAAAGTTCAGGTGGGGAAGCTGAACAGAGGCATAAAGCAAAATCAGAGCATTAGCCTCCAGCTAGAAAAATCCCTCAATCTAAGAAATTTCTGAAAGACTTCCTGAGTTTACAGCCAGTGTTACTTATTCCCAAGGCAAGACCGAGAAATCACATGCCACAGGAAAGCTGTGGAAAAAGGAGATGTGTCCGTTAAAGCAGACTGTTCTGTCTGAAAAGGACTGATTTAAATAAGCAGAGGGAAAGAAAAACTGCAAGTTGAAACCTGATCATAATTACATTAGAAAAGTTATAATTTGATTTGGATTAACAGAGGGAAATCCTAAAAGCTCAGAATTAATTGTGAACCACATCTACAATTATTTTCAAGAATACTTGCATGCTTTAAGATATCATTAACTTAAATGAGATTCTATGTTTAAAGGAAGATTTAACCTCACATTCTCCCATTAATTCTCACTAAATGTCCACACTGCACTTTGAAATGTAATGGAAAAGGTTAGCAAGCCATGATTCTTTTGAATGGTGCTTTCCTAAGATCCTCCAATTAAAAGTCTTGTCAGAAAGGCAGTCTGTGAAAATACCAAGAAATGTACTACAGAAATGCATTAATGTCTCAGTGTGGGGTGATTTGTGTTGCATCTCTTTGTCAGTTGTGGACAAAGCTTCCTCCTGACAAAGCTGGGCTGGTGCAGGAGCCTCGACAGAATGACCCCAGCTCTAACCCGTCACTCGAAATCTCCTGGCCCTACCTCTCATTTCCTCAGGAAGATGACCCTGTTACAATGTTTTCAGCCGTAAGCAAACAGTGTCAGATTATTTCCTTGTGGAGTTTGCCCCAAGGTAAGCCACCTACGTTTTTCTAAGAGATTTTGCCTTTCCAACATATTTATACACCTGCAGAGAAGGAGCTGCCTCGTGGCCTGCGTGGGTAATCAGTTCAGGAGGAATAGCTTGGTTAATTTGATTTTTTTGTTCTGAAATTGCCAACTGGAAATGAGCGGAGAAGTCTTCCACTGAAGCCCCTGGGGACATTGTTAGTACAAGGTTTGCACTGCATGGAGCAAGAGACCCAACCTGCTAATACCGAGCAGTTGGCCATTGATTTAGATTATTAGAAGAACAGCTGGCATGTTTCAGCCAACCAAAGCCCACACGTATTTCAAAAAAGTATTAACTGTGAAACATTATGGCTCTTGGAAAGTCTCCAGAAACAAATTAAATCTCGAACCAAATAATCTGCTACTTTTATCTTCCTAAATCCAGACCAAGCCGCTAACAGAGCATTCACTGTCACTGCAAAGATCCTCACCCACTTCTCCTGTGGGTTGGTTTGCTTTGGTTTGTTTGTTAAACAGGATAGTGTGACTTTTCTCAAAGAAACAGACAAGAAACTTTGGGTTTAGATCCTCATTTACTCCACTTTGGAATTAAAATGCCAAGAGGAGGTTCTACCATCACATATGACTTTCCCTCTGTTATTCCACAAGAACTGACTGCATCCCCAAGAGGTTTTGATTCAGCCCTCAAGATCTTTTTCAGAGTCTAAGTAATTCTTTCACTCTCCTCAATCTAATGTCCTACCTTTTCAAACATTAGCTTAATTAAATGTATATGCAAAAAACCCAGTCTATTTTTGGCTCTTTCCTCCTCGGGTCCTGGAAGCTGACACCGTTTGGGAGGGAACTGTCTGACCACCTGGCACACAACAACTATTTTCTCCTATTTTGTTTTGCTTTAAACGTGTGAAAGCTGTTAAACAGCTGATGTGATATTGTTCTGCTGCAACAATCTGTATGTATCTATTCAGAGACACATTTGAGACATTCTATATTATTTAGTCCTAACTTGTATTCCCTAAAAACTTTCTTCCTCCATGCAGTAGTTCAACAACAAACTTCAATTAAAAGACAATGCATTAAATAATTAAATTAAAGATTTTCCTCATTCTGCCTCCACAAATATTCCCAACCTCCCACTTTAAAACTTCTACAATTTTACAACCATTTTGCATACCCCCAGATATTTCCTGGAATTTTAGCAACATGAGTTTGGCCCCCTATAACCATTTAAATAGGACTGGTGCGATTAAGATGCGTGGCATCCAATCCTGACCTATTTTTCAGCCCCAGATGCCTGGTCTTACCCATGTACCCAAGTGTCAGATGGAAGCTCTGATATTCAAGTTCTACCCATGCATATGAGCCCGTTAGGATATATTTTAGGATGTAACAAGAATTCCCCTATCTGGGTAGGAAAGTTAAGATGCCTTTCCATACAACCTGTTCCCACATGCCAAGGAATGAGAACCAAGTCATTTTTCAACATTTTCTGAAGCACATTCTTAACACAGTGAGTGATTTATGTGAATTGAAAGAAAATTCAAGCTGTTTGTAAAACTCAAAACGCATTAAAAATTTCTTCATTTTGAAAATCCACAACTCTGTTTCAGCAAGGACGCACTGAACAGGTGTAAAACCCAACGTTATCTAGCTATTACCCAGAAGCCCAGACAGTTTTCCCTGCAAGCAATTGCTAAGCTCAAAATCTTACCTCGCTGGAACACGTACTTTTGCAAGCTCCAGCTACCATCTGCAGCCCCAATTACCCAGCCCCTGCAATGTTCAGCACCAAGAGTTAACACCGGCATCCAAACCTCACGTCAGAACTCTGCAGAGGCTTCGGCGAATCACGGGGGGCTGGATTAGGCTGCCACGCTGGCTCCGTGCAAGGTGTGGGGAAAGGGAGGGCGGGGAGATGAATGGAGTGCATGTGAGAACTCAAGGATCAGAGCGAGCAGCAGAGGAGCAGCACTGCCATTGGTAGGGTGAAACGGGCACAGGGAGAGGCCATCTGTGCAGTCAACAGCCATGGAATCAGTGGGAAGAGTGGATGTGCTAAATCACAGCTCTCACATGGCATCAGCTCAGAATCAACAGGAGATGTTTGGATGTGAGCGCGATCAGGGCCATGATCCATGTGCACACGAGGCTCCAGGAGGAGGAATGGTCTTCTCTGGTCTTTCCAGAGGCTTTTTTCAGTTTGAACTAAGTAAATCTTGTTGGAGGTCATAGCTTTGCTAGGCAATTGAAAACCTGCTTCTAAGCATTAATAAGCACACTAAGATATTTCGCATCATACGAGTAAACAACGATTTTCAATATGGTTGAATAGAACGGTCTTTGTTAAAATCCACAGAACAAAAAGTACCCGAACGCAGACAAAGCCTTGATCTTGAAGCAGCCCAGGCTCTGAACATGCAATCTATCACGTAAGAGACACAAGAGGTCAGCCATTAATTAACATCCAAATTAAAGCTTTTCAAGTAAGGGTCAAAACTTCCTTTGTTTTGACATTTAAAGCACTGGCAATGCCTCCCCCAGTTTAGTATGCACAATGCATCACCTCGTGCTTTATGTTAATTGCCTCCATTATTCAAGTGCACTATTCTATTCATTGTCAATTAAAAATACCCCCAAAAGCCAAGCCCGATGTATGTTAAGTATAAATGTGATTAATGTAACACAATTAAATTCCCACGTTTGTTGAGTCTGATTAGGAACTTTCGCTCAGCCCAGCGTGACAGAGCCCTGTCAGTCCCAGTGACCTGTCAGCCTTGGCAGGGACAGGCTTTCTGATGGGGAGCCACTTCATGGCCACCAGTGCTTCTGACAGGTGTAAAACCTGTAATTAAATGCTGTCAATTAGCACTTCATCAAGAATGCAGAAATCTTGGTCTTCTCTATTTGATTGCAAAGATGGTCCTAGGTGTAAACTAAAAAAAAAAAGTTTATACTGGAAGGAAAAAAACAGCGACACAATTTCTTGCTAGAATAATAATTATGTGGTCAGACACGCTAGCGTTTCCAGAAACGGACTTTTCCCGCTATGTCAAGGGAACGTCTGGTTCTGCACACAGACGAAAAGATTGTGCAGACCAAAAGTAGAAGAGCAATGCCTTATTTTGTTTGTGGCCATGGAAAACACAAGATATAAAGAGATAAAAGAGTCTGAGGAAAAAAATGTAATGGCAAAACTAGGAAAAAGAACAGGTCAAAGTCTGGAGGTTGCCTCTAAATAAGATGCAAGAGCAAATAAATAAATGAGAATTAAAACGCCAGTACAGCTTGAGCACAATGACAGAAAAACGAATAGTAACGGAATACGAGTGAATCTAATAGGGAGACTACGCACACACAGCTATACTTCTTACGGCCAGCTTATAAGTAGGCTTTAATAAAAATTGCTACAAATCAGAACAAGAAATAAGAGCAAATTCTGTACCCTCAATAGGGTCTTCTCTTCCTTCTTCCCATCAGTAAATGCAAAATATAATTAACACTGCCATATGTAGAAGCAATAAAAACATAAGAACCAACCACAACCCGTATTTAATTACAAGGGGGATGCTAACAGTGCAATGTACAGTAGGTTCTTGTCTAAACTGAAAAAGAAAAAAAGAAAAAGACTGTTTTATTGCACTTCAGAAAAGAATTAAGGAGCTCCTTGGCTTATTGAGGACTACAAAAACAATCACTGCTATAGGCCTGGTTTGTATATTTGCTCTATTAATTTACACAGCCCTAGTAAGCCTCCCATTACAATGCAACTGCTAAATTACACTGCTCTTGGTAATGGGCAAAAAAAGATGCAAGAGCATGCAAAGTGTATTCAAACAGACAATTAAAATGATCAATTCTGTTGACAGCTGAAGTGAAGGAACTGTGCTGAGGTTTAATGCTGCTGCATGAAGGACACCCTGTTTAGGAGTGATTGAATTAACCAGGATCACGCGTCGGCAGTCTGCCGCTGTCCAACACTGCACATTAGGCCAATTTAGTGTCTGCTTATTAAAATAATTTAATTCCAGAGATTGTTCCCAGGCATTTCTGAGTCTCCTCCTGCTTTTCCCTCCTCCTCCTCACACTAGTGATGGGCATCTTAATTATTGTGCTCATTTTAGGCCGCTGCAAATGGCTGGGTCACTGCAGAGCAGCCCGGTCAGTTTGGGGGAGCCAGCCCCATCCTTGAGGTGATCCTCTCCAAATCAGCAGGAGGTCTGGCCAGACACACTACAGCCTCAAAGTTCTGAAGCAACGTTTTTAACAAAGGTTAATTTTATTCAATTTAACACTAGCTTATCAATAGTGCTTTTTTAAATAGACCTTCAAATTTGGATACTTATTAAATCTATTATATTCTAAGGATTTCAACTTTTAGCCATTAGGAATAATGTGTTTGATAACTGTAAAATAAGAATTCCAGAGAAAACAAAATTTCCCAAAGAAACAAGAAGTTTGAAATCGCTTTTCTAAACTGAACAACAATCTCACATCTCTGACTAGTATTACTACTCGTGATCTAAAGTTCCTGTGAAAAGCCAGCTCAGACTAAGCAACACATCAAAATGCTGAGGCTAAAAATGTTGTCCCAGAGGTTTATTTTAGTACCTCTTAAAGGCTGAATGACTTAAGTTTAAGAGAGTTATTTCAACAGACTTTGGCAACTAATTCTGACATTTCATTTTGAAAAGTTAGTGCTATTTTAAAGTGAATGTGCACAGATTACACCTTCAACCAAAGTGAAAGCACATCAGTATGCAGCAGTGATATCCGGAGGGAACTGAGACGGGAAATGTGTGCATGTGAGCAGCAGTGCTTTGCATTTCTTGGTTCCACCGAGCTAGAGGATGTATCCCATTGTAGGATCCAGACATTGCACAAAGGAGCCCAGCGCTTCTGTCCAGTGCTGGACACACAGAAGAATTCTTGGTTCAGCACCAGCAGCCAAGCCCAACAAAGAAATCAGTAGTAATAAATGTCACATGCAAAAATGCTGGTGTGTTTGGAAATTATGAAAATAGCAGCACTTAATTTTTTTTTTTTTTTGAGTCTTTAAAGACATCGACCACTGGACAAGGCACTACCTCAGTTTGACAGTGCTGAAGTCCTAAAGTCCCAGAACTGAAAGAACAATTTGTAGCCCTGAAGTATTGGAATGAACTAACACCAAAACTGAAAAACAGTTAAATCTCTGTCAGTTTAATGCTTTTAGTAAATAGTGCCAGGTTGGGTTTTATAATGTGACACCGGGGCAATCGAAATATACTGAATATTCCGGTTGTGTGACACTTTGCTATCACTGATGATCCCAAACTTCATCCAGCCCCTGAATTTCATGTAAAGACTTGGACTTGTACCAGCTGTGAATGCTTTTAAAATACAAACTTCTAAATCGGCGTTGCAGAGATTATTTAATAGAAATGTTGATAGGCAAGTCCCGATTTCCAAGCTTATAGGTAAGATTATAAAAACAAATCAGAGTAAATTTAATTTTTTTAAAAGTGACTGATTCTATGTTTTCACAATATTCACATAGCCCTAAATGATTATATATTGTATTTTGCCATCTCTAATACACGGAACAAAGTCTGTGGAGACATAGGATTAATGCAGGGGAACTCAGACAGAATCACGGCAATATCCAAAATTGTAGGTACAAAACAAAAAAACCTTTCTGATAAATGGCAGAAATGAAAAGAATACATAAACAATTCTGATTTTTTCACAACAGTAATATATGAAAATAACATACGGTTCAGAACCAGCTGGTCCTCTGTGAATTCAAATGGCTTTTCAATATAAAAAACCTTCTGCTGGAATCCAGGGACACATTCTAAATCTTCTGCACATGCAAGCAGCAGAACCTGAGGGACAAAAAAAAACCAGAAATAGACTTTTAACATCCACTCCTTCATCCATCATGTTGGCTTCTGGGAACGATACCGGGTTTAGGCTCAGTGCTCATAAAACAAAACATTGGGCTCCATACTCATGAAACAAAATATCCATCACATCACACTTCCCCTTCAAATCTTGCTAAACAATTTTTTTATGTAAGGTTTTTGCTTTTATATATACGGGCTGGCATTGAAATTACAAAACAGTAGCTTTCAAGGTGAAGTTTAGTTCAGAATATCAATAATGTTATTGGTCTGTAAAAACAGAGGATGGAATGTTGCTCCTAAAAATCACATGTATTAGGCCTAGATGAATGCAGCTGGACTTAAATATATGCTAAGGGCATGCAAGTTGATTTGAATAATTGATGAATTAAGATCTGCAAATCTGTTTCAGAAAGTAGATCACCAAGTTACAGAAGAAATTCTATATTCAAGGGTAAAGTCTCACACACGGAAGTTTCATTTATAAAAGAAATTCTTTGCTAGCAAGTAGAAACTGTTGCTTTCCTTTCCCTCTAAGCCACAGTTTGTCCATTTTCCCTATAATCAAAAGGTTGTTTACACCAAGAGAAGACTGAAAAATGTGTGCATTACAGTGGAGGTGGATCTGAAGGCTCCAGCTGAATACAGTTTGTGTCACTGTTAGTACGTGGACACCCGAGTTCCTTGTCACCACAGGAACATCAAAAGAAGCAGCTTAAAAGCAAAATAAAATTGTTTGGGAATAGGTACAATTCTAATCTTGGTCTCTGAAGCATTTGATCCCTGAATAGAGAAAACAACCTGAAGGGCTATTTCCCTTGACAGCTGTTAAATGAGAGCATGGAGGTAAGACTGGTCAAGAAAGATGCAGCAAGGAAAAAAAAATTACTAAAAAGTTTAAAAGGTTAAAGAGCGAGGCAAAAGGAGGCAGGTTTAAAAGCAGGAAAAGCCAAATCGTATTTTCCAACCCATCTAGGTATAACTGCATTTTCAGAAGTACTTTCTGCTTTAGAACCTCTGCAGGTGTTTTTCAAAGCCCGCCTTTCAGGTGATGTATTGACTACTCTGCTCTCAAAGTCGTTATGGCCAATCTGCTGCTTGTCAGGGAGCCCAAGTGAAACCAAGTAGAGAGGGCACGTGTGGCAACCCAGGAACCAAACACGGGGGTTCTGAATGACATTTGCTCCTAAATTCAAGTGCCCCTGCACAAGTGGGTCTATTTACTCAAGACATCCTCAACTCACAATTACACTTTTGTAAATAAAGTTCTTCAGCTGCAAAGTGAAGCCAATTTCTCCCCAATATCACATCAGTGAATGCTGAAGGCTCTTTTCTCCTTCACCACTTCAGGTGACAACTGCGCTCTCGCTTCTCCCAACACAGCAGCAGCGTCTCTCAGTCCCACTTCCACCAGATCCTGATCCCAGCGAAATGTCCTGCAATACTTTAGCATCTGCATGTTTCCCTATTCCCCACCACGCACAGTCCATTTGCTAAATCACAGTGATACATTATCTGCTCTCTCCCTTCTTGCATTTCCCACCCGCTTTCAGTTTTGCGTGATTCCATTTAGAAAAACCAAAGGCAGCGATGCCCCACCTGCTCTGCATTAGTTGTTCTTATGGAAACCAACTGCTGGATCATTTGTTTCGTGTCACTGGCAGGTGCTCTAAAAGCTTGGCCACAAGTGCCAGCAGACTGCGAGAAACAGCCAGAATATTTCACGGCAATTAAGCTGGTGGAAGGCGAATGCAGCAGATGGACACCGTTACCTTGCATCCTGACCTGCTCCACGCCGGTCCCTCGGAAGGATTAACCAAGAAAGAGGAGAAAGATTTAAAGTAACGCACCAAGAAAAGTGCAATACCCTTGACTACTATTCATTTCAGTATCATCACACTACTCCTGCCTTTCTTGAAAAGTTTTAAAAACACAGCTCCCGATCCCTCATTCTCTTAGTGACGTTGATATATCGATTTCATTGGAGATTTTGGACTCTGTAGGGGTTCAGACTTGGATGTGTCCCCTTCAGTCTTCCAGTATGAGGCATCTCCAAATGTGAACTGAGGTATTGAGAGCCTGCCCTGAAAATTGTGCATAAGGCTTGATTACTGCTTGTTAAAGAACCTGCCTTATCTGCATTTCAATGAGCACATGCACAGGAAGAAAGGCACACATGCATCTTCTGCACACATTTTCTGTGTGCACAGGTGCAGGTTTAAAGTACCTGTCTTTCTGACTCTGTGTTCCTGAATGAATGTGCATAAAAACGCAGTCACAGCAGGAGGAAAGCTCTTCCCATTTCAAGATGCAAGCAAAGTTATATAATGAGTCCCCACCAGAAAAATAGTCCAAGCCATATATCCTGAAATTTATCTCCTAACAGCTCTTCCCCTAAAGGATTAGCACAGCAAGTAAGAGGCAAATCATGTTCTGATCTCGCAGCTACTCGAGTCTTAAAGCTGAAACTCTTGTCTTCCAGAGCTATAAATAAAAGCCTCTTTGGACATCATCTATGTCAGAACTTAGAGAAGGGAATATGTCTACTTTATCAGATTTGTGACAGTATAAGTTGACTTTGAAATCTGGGCAATCTAAATGGGTCATGAGTTAACTTCTGTACAGCTGCTACAGAAGCCTCACATAATACAGATGCAGCAAATAGAAAATGACCTTTACTCCCTTTGAAATAATTACAAGACTCAGGCTTGGCCTTGCTGTGAAATGGAACATTTTATTCCACTTGTGCAATTCCAGGCACTTTCTTCTTCTCAACATGTCAGACAAAATGTTAAATTTGTCATTATAAGGACAGTTCTTAATTAATGGTCTTTTAAAAGGAAAATTGTTCTTTTAATTTATTTTTCTCATGAAGAAACTTCTGTTGAACTAAACATCTATCTCATTAAAATAATTTCTGCTGAAGTTCTTCACATTGGGGACAGTAGTCTTTAAAAATATCTTGAAAAAAGTAAGCCGAGAAGATTTATGTTGAAGGCAAAGAGACTTGTTCAAAGCGGAATACATTCAAAATTTAAACACCATGTAGATTTCGTATTTTTTGATATAATACAAGGGTTTATGGGCTGATAGGTGTCTAAAGAAAGACTTCAGCTGAATACACTGTAAATAATATTTAAATGTCATACATAGAACTCTGAATATATAAATATTTTTCACACATCTAGTCAAGTGCTGGGCAATTAGTAGGAAAGGATCCTTCATCTGTTACAAAACAAAACAAAAAAAAAGACCAAATTCCTGAAAAAAAAAAATGACAATTATGTAGCAAACAATATGCTCACAAAAATCTAAAGGGGTAGAAGTCTGAAATGCAGAGTCGTGACTACTCAGACCTACAGATCCTGTGTTCACCGACAAGCAAAATCAAAGTTTTTCATAGGCTCCCGCTTTTCAGAAATGTACAAAACAAAGACTCAGTTTTAATACTCTGACAATTTTTCTTTCTGAATTTATTGATGGTTGCTCTAAGGAAACGTCATCGTTCAGATAACTCCTGTGCTAGTTTGGCCACTGGGATAGAACTGTACTCCTGGTGAGATACCAAGCCTAAGAAACGCCTTTTTTTTTAGTTAATAAACCTGCACGCACATGCTGGCGACCTTTACTGACCTCAACATTTGCACTGAAAGCTGCTCAGGTAGAATATGGCTGGAAAGGGAAAAAGGAGAGCAATTTTATACCACACTGCAGAGGAAATTAATAAAGCCCCTGATGTTAAAGTACCTTTGGGTGTCATGACACCTCAAAAAAACAGGGTCATTCTGCCTCCTCTTCTGGTGACTGAAAGTCATCTCAGATAGGTTCTTCCACAGAATTTTAGAATCTTTATGTTCTTTTCAACTTGCACAGTTTCAGTTTGGCCACATGCTCGCTCTGCAAATGAATTTTCTCACCTTTTGCTGTGTACACCCTCATCTCTTCATTAGCCCTACCTTTAGGAGATCACCTAGCACAGAAACACAAGCTGCAGAATATTAATTGCATTTCACACACATTCTTGTGGTGTGAAATTCATCCTTGTGTAAGGCTTTATTTAATTAGAAATGTAAATGGTGCAGACACCTGTGAAAGCCATCTGCCCAGACAGGAATTCTACACACAGTAAATGCAAACAAATCTCATTTCAGAGGGCAATATTCTGTGAGACCACATTCTACCTTTGACTTCAGCAGTAATCTGAAATGCAAATAAATCAACATAAACCCAAAAATCAGAAGCCAAAATAGAAATCACACTCGTTTTTACTAAGAGCAATAATTTCAAAACTTAAAAAATTATGAGCCCCTTCCTGAGAAATTAGGTTTTGGTTGTGGTTCTTTTGCTTGGAATTTCTGGTAGGGTTGGGGTTTTCTTTATTATTTTAAGTATGGTTTTGGGTTTTCTTTCTTGTTTAACTCATTTATTTGGAAGTGGGTATTGAAAATTTATGCCTCTGAGCTTTTCTGTGGAAACACGAGAACTAGAAATTTGCTTTTTGCATATGAAAACTTCGGATTTTCATAAAAAACACGGTGCTCCTTAGAGCTGAGAACGGAGAGAAAAAAAAGTAATCAGAATAATGAGAACTGCCAACACTGAATTAAATTGCACATGACAAAATATTTTTATCATGCAGATTGAGATCTTTGAATCTTAAAACCCTTTCCATGTTCAGGTGCTGCAACACCAGGCCCACAAAAATGGATATGGAGGAGGCCATCGGAGAAGGAAAACAAGTGGTGAGCAGCACACAGTCACAGGGAGATGATGAAAGCTGAGGTTTTTTCTCTAGATTCAAATGAGGCAGTTATTTAAATGAAATTAACAGAGGGATACTTAAAATAAAGAGAGCATTGCACTAAGTGAGGCTGTGATTCTGCATTATGCAGACTCCAATTAGAGTGTCAGCAGGTCCTAAGGCAATTATTTCATCAAATCACACAAACAGACTGGACATGAAGTTCTCCATGTTTTCTGTGTTTTTTAATATCAACTGGAAAAAAAAAAACAAAAATCAAAAGCCTGAATAAATTATCCTCTGATTGGCATAATTAACAAAGGCATTTTAACTTTACATAAAGATATGTTGAATTATTTATCTCTGAAAGTGACTAAATTAATTAAACACACAGTTCTTTTAAATTAATTTGATTTCCAGAATGCTACAATTTGGGGCATTTTTTATGCAATATTTTCATTTTGGAGGCACATTTTCACTGTTTCACGTTTAACCACTCTTCTTTTTATCAGGAAAGAAGTTAAAACAAAACAAAAAAAAAAAAGAAAGACTATTCACAATCTCTACAGCTCTACTATCTGATAGTGAATTCCAGTCATTTTTGTAAGAAACGCTATTAAGATTTGGCACTAAGATTCTTCAAGGATGATAAATATCCTTTTAAAGGGCCTACCTATCCATTTACTGCACAGCTCTGTCCTAAAAGGGAAAGTCACACTTGGAGAACTGAAGAGCGGGCTATGAAAATGCAAATTCAAATGACTTTATTGGCTTAAATGAATTCAGTTCTCCTGTCACTAAAGCTGTGTGACTGCGCTAGGCACCCATTAAGTGGAAACAAAATGTGACAAACTCTTTTGTGAGACTATCTACCACAGCAACTTTCCTTCAATGAGCACTTTCCTTACATACCTGTGTTTATTATAAGAATTTTATCGCATATTCAGTAAAAAGTGTGCGTCTTCCATGGCCCTGGGAATCTCATTAAGTTACTCAAATAGCTGTTTTGCCAGTGGTAGTGTCAGAACAGGTGGTTTCAGAGAGCTCCTCACCTTCTGAAATTCAGCATCTCTGGAAGAGGCACTATCTTTTTGTTCAGAAATTATTTATTCATTTATTATTGCCCCCAGGCTCTGTTCAGAGCCCAAAGCCACCATGGAGTTCAAATTGTTCAGGTGAAGAAGGATAATATGGGAAGTGCCTGCAAAGTACAGGCGCATTTTGAGAGCATTCCTGTTTCAAGGCAGAGGTGGGATAATTCCTCTCTGCCCAGGCACTGACCTGCCTGGAAATCAGGCACTTTCTCTGCTCTTCCAGTCTCATCTGCTCCCTGAGCCCAGTGCATCGGTGAAACCCAGTGCCCACAGGATGATGTAGCTGGAAAAACAGGGCCTGGTGTGAGACCCCCACAGTCTGCACCACAACCTGCGGCAGCTGCCATGAAACTGTGCACTAAAATGAGATTTTTAATAAACTCTTGCTAACATTTTCCTTCCATGCCTCACTACCTGGACTAGCTTAAATTTCCCTTGGCTTGGGAACCCAGGAAAAGCTTGGAAACTCCAGGAACGCCCTGGAGACACTCCAAACCCATCTGGACACATTCCTGTGTCACCTAAACCAGGTGAGCCATCTTGACAGGAGGGTTGGTCTGGGCGATCTCCAGAAGTCCCTTCCAACCCCAACAACCCTGTGATTCCCATATACAGGAACCACCTCTGGTATCACAGGCAGACACAACATAAACTCTCCTGGCCAGATCACTTGATCCCGACCATAAATAATTCCTACATGTCGGAATTCCCAGCCCTTATTCCGACGGTCATTTCATATCTTCCAGACTAAATTTGTTCACAGTCAATTTGCAGCCATTATTCCTGCACAAGTCTTGTCTCATAACTTAATTAACCTTTGTCCTCTCTAAATCTTCGATTTATTAGGCTAGACAAACCAAGCTTTTTCCATCTCCTTCTATATGGATACATCCCTGTGATCATCTCAGTAACTTTTTATTGTGCCTGCTTAAGTTCCATCTGTGCAAAATACACAAAGAATTCCAGATAAACATTCTCCAGGGTGTGGTAAATGATGCTGATATTTTCTTAAGCCCCAAATACATTGCCTAATGCTTCCTAAAATTCCACTTTTCCTTTCTGAAGTCTTGCCATGCTGGTGGCCCACAATCATTGAAAATCACCCAGCACACAAAGAGCTGAGGAATTTGACACTGACGGAGGTAGGGCCGCCATTTACCTACAACAACGTTAAGCAGCTTCTGCAAACAGCGCCAGGATTAATCTTTATTAAATACAAACACCAAAGCAAACCCTCATGCACTGTTAAACCTATGCCCTTTCTGACCAGCTGGGAACCAGCTCTGCCCACGATCAGCAGAGATCTTCCAGCCCAAAACCCATCCTCAGCCTTCCCCCTCCATGCAGATTTTCAGCTGAGGCTCAGGATGTGCCCATGGATCCAAGAGAGCTCCCAGCTCTGGATAACTTGTACCCACACGGCTCAGAGGGCAGGATCACCTCACTCTTTCAGCTATGTAGATGTATCTGAACATTGTTCAGACTTTTGGAATCCAGGGAATGGCTGTCATCCCGCTTCATTAAGTATTTTAATGATTAATAACAGAGACCAAAATGCGTTACTTGTGCTCAAAGTAAGTAATATTTTAAATTACTCAACTATTTAACAAGTAAATAACTACCCATCGTGATTAATGGCACCATTTAACACACTAGACTTGGGTGAAAGCACAGGTTGGGCTCCAAGGTTATTTTTTGTTTATTTTCAGGCATTATGAAAGAAGTAATCATGTTTCGCTGAAACTCATACACCACCGGAATGAGATTACAACTGGTTAGCCTATTTAGAGGAGCTGCAGAATAAATTCATTTCACAGGGCACAGAATAATGCAAATGAGCCATTCAATAGCACTCCTGTACCAGTGAAAGAGGCATAAAGAAGAAACACTGGAAGTCAGAGTTCTGGACTGGTTGCACTGCAAGGTGTGCAATTGCTGAAACCTGAACTGCCTTACAACAATAACCTGTTGGAAGACCTGCTTATACCAAACATTTTAGTTATTTATTGCCTAAGGAAATAAACAGGTTGATCCTCTTTTCCAGCAGTAATGACTTCATGAAGCACTTAGATGAATGAAAATATGGATCTCTGGTTTTCTGAAAAGGAAATAAATTAAAAATTGTTTAAACGTATTTATAACCCTCCACATGAAGTTGCATGGGGCAAAGTCATTATTCCACATAGGAAAACACTGATGTGGCAAAAGCTGTTAGAGAAAAAATTGAAATCATATTTCTTACAGCAGATAGTGGGTCTGGGATAGGATGGGCTGGAAACTCTAAGGAACATGATACATGTTTAATTTCCCAGCAGTGTGATAGTTATCAAAAAGAAAAAGCAACCTTCCACTTATTATTTTCCTCATATTCCACAAAGTTAGAGTCTAAAGCAATTATTACTGCAGCACAAACCGAACTTGGTGTAACACTGAACATCTGTCTTTTGCTCTGCTAAGCTAAAACTGAAAATGAGCTTGCTGAAAACGATCTTTGAAAGCGTAACATGGATTTGAGGATTAAACACAAACGCACTTCTATCACCTTCAAACATTACAAAAATAGGAACCAACCCCCAGAACTCATAAAAGTATAAGGACAAGTGAAAATGTCTGGTTTTTCACTTCAAAAAACGATCTGTTGAACATTTTCTGACCTTCTCCTAAACACTCACAAATGCAAGATTTTTTAAAAATTAATACTTTCAAGTAAAATCCCTTGATTCCAGCAAGGTTATTGGGAAAAAAAAACAAGTCTAACATCCAAAGACTCATCATAAAAATTGAGACATTTCTACAAGGAGCCCAACACAAACCTGTCTACCAGTTTTGATATGCTTTTTTTTGACTTAACAGGAAGAGGACAACAATCTATTCTGTAAAACAAGCTATAGAAAACTTTTTTTGCACAGTTATCTGCACATCACAGAGTTATTTTTTCTTTACAGGAAATAATACAGGGGAATAGTAATGACAATATTAAAATAAACGATTGTGACGAGTGGCTTCCTGTGGATTTCTGTTTAAAAATCCAAGCTCAGAGGTAAATTCTTAGCAAAGACAGGGCCTGTAAATCACTTTAATCTTCTGTTCAGTGGGTCAACACGTTTTCTATCTTCTCATGTTTCCCATTTTCATGAAAATCCTGTGAGCTCAGCTTAGAAATCAGCTTCAGTGCTGGTTTCAAGTGATTTTACTCTGTTTTCCTAAAGAGTACCTTTGTAGTAGTAGAGTAGCAACCAGTCCAGAGCTTATGTACTTATCTACAACAAGTAGTAATTCTCAAGCTCATGGAGTGATCTACAAATAAATATAGAAGGATTTAAAAAAAAAAAAAAAAAAGACCCAGGTCTTCTTGGCTGCGCCACCTGATCGTTGAGGAGTACTTTTAATGGATTGTAAGACCACAGCCAAAAAATCAAAAAGAACTCAAACGAAGTCTTCTGAGTTGAGTGAAAGCCACCCCCAGGGGAAAGACAGCAAGTAGTTCAACATTTTTGGGCACATCACAATCAAGCAACATATCTAAAACTTAGAGGCTCCCTTGTGTTAGCAGTGACATTACATCAAGAATGACCTTTCCAAAGAAATAAAACCCATTAATGCTAGGAACATGATAGCTATTAAAGATCAACACTTAGTAGCCAAAGCAGGAGGAAAAAAAAAATAAAAAAATCAGTCTGGTAAGTTAATTAGAACATAAATAATATGAAACCAAGACCCAGGTCTATAACCCTGTCTCTTATAATTGCTTGCAATTTAAAAGCTGAATGAAATCTTTTATGCAAAAGATACAACTATTGACCCCACATGTATTAAGCAGTCAAAGAAAACCCTGACACATTGAGAACGAGCTCTCAGGAGTATCGGAGAAGCCTCGGTAACACCCTGTTAAATACTCACTGCTTATTTCTTTACAGTAGAACTTGTTTTCAACTACCAAGGAACGGTGTTTCCGGGAAATGTTGGATGTGAATTTGCTAAAATGTTCAAGGGGGGGTTTTTTGTTTGTTGTAGAAACAATCATTGTAGAAAATTATCTGTACCCATGAGAACAATGCTTTCCTTAGGAGGAGGAACAGCTGCCGGTCCTGAGGCACAAGGAGAGATCTATCCCACACCTCCACCATGGAACCTCTACCATAAATGATCACTTGCTTTTGAAATCCATGGTTTAAATCAAGTTCCTGCACTGATCAGGAAACCACTGTAGCCTCCCCACTTACCATTTTCGACAGCACTTCCAGAACATTTATTAGTTGTATAATTAATTATCTGTATTCACCAAACCAATCAGCTGTTCCACGTGACATCCAACAGGCAGCAGACACACGCAATAAACAAAAAACACATGAGAAGCTGTGAAAAATGTGAATCTCTACCTTGGATCTTGCTTTAATAACAATAGCATTGAGAATTCCTACAGCAGGATATGAAACATTTGATTGTGGAATGTCCCACCATTTCTACGTGGAACAGAGGTTAATTTAGTATTTTGCCAGTTTACAAAATCGGATTGTTTGGCTCAATTTGACAAAGTAACTATTTGAGTTGTACACAAAAATAGGAAAATTTAAAGAAAAAATGCAAATATCCAATAATTTAAAGGCCCTTTCCCTTGTATATTGCAATTTAAATTTACTGGAGTATTTCAATCTTTTTTTTTTTTTTGATATGTGCTTCAGCCCGAAAGTGATTGGGGTTCTGTGCTTGCACAGTATAAAGCAATTTAAAATTATTCAACTGCTTCAATTTTTATAGGTACTTTTATTTGAAAATGATTGGGGTCCTGATCATGCTCAGCATTGAACAATTTTAAATTATTTAAATGCCTTTTTTAAATCAATGTCTCATGTTTGGGCCTGAATTCTAGGAGGCTATAGCACATTATCAGGCAGTTTAAATTATACAAGAATATTATATTTTGCACAATCTTTCATCTCCTAAATAAGAATCAGTTTGCAAGGGTGAAAGCATAAAGCATTGCACTTCAAAATAAATCAGCATTATGCAAAACCATAAATCTAATTTTTATTTTTTAAATATTGTAAGAGACTCTTTTTCCATAATCAAATTCCCATGCCTTCCTACATCTTATGAAGCAGGAGCATTTCAGAAGCTACATATATTCCTACTTCCCTAAACTGATATAAACAATTTCAAAGGAGAAGAACAAAGTTTTAATGATGTGTGAGTCCATGAAAAAATAAGAAGGATTTATTCCCACAACATTTGTCTTATCAGACATTTTGTCAGTCAAGCATTCAAGTCCTCTACTGTGAATATGCAGAACCTCAACCACTTCTGGTTCAAGTTTATGGTAAATACTAAGTACACCAAGCAGGAAATTCAGGTTGAACTTCAAGGGCATCATCCCTGATTTAACAGGACTGATACACGGAAATCTGTTGGGTTTTGGGGGTTTTTAATTGATAACTTGGTTATTGCTGTCAATAGCAAAGGACATACTTTGCTTGTAAGTGTTTTTCTATGAAAGGAAAGGAAATTAAGGTGTGACATTTGAAAATGGCACTGGGAGATGTACAAATGGAGAACTGAGAACTACAGGTGCCAGGTCACGCTATCAGTGAATCCCCTACCTTTTTCATGCCTGGTACCCATCATTAATGCTCTGCCAAGGTGTTTATATTTACTACAAAAATCCACTCCAAGTATTTTGTATTTCCAACCAAGATATCCAACAAATATGAATGTGACCTAAACCTCCAGTTTAAAATGGGACATCCTGGAAAGAAAATCTTAGTGATTAATTTCTTAAAAAGTCTTATCTCCATCTTCACCTTTTGCTTTTCCACACAAATGACGGAGAAGAAATTGGACAATTTCTCTCCAAGAAAAACAATCCCGTGTTCCCCTGCACGTTTGAGGAGATAGGAGCTAGTCCTCAAAGATATTGGCATGCCTTACTAATCACAAGCTTTTAATTCTGCCTCTCCAATTTCAATTAGTGAGTAAACACTGACATCCTCAATTGCACTACACAGAGCTCCCCTTTATCCAGTTAATCGTGTTCACTGCAGCTATTCCCCAGGCTGAGGTTTCAGAGTTCCCAGCTTCTGTAAATCCTTGGTATTACATCTTTTGATTCAGAAACCAAAATACTGACGTATCTTATCATTCAAAAACACTTGTCCTGGGTTCAGGAAGGAGTGTGTTTTCCTCTCTCCCAATAGAGAGCTGCCATGCTCCCTTGTACAGAATTAAGTTGCAAAGCATCGCTAAACTCATCCGGAATATTTTGCTTAAGTTAAACCTCATATTATAGTAATTAAAGTAGCTGTAAGAAACCGTAATTAGACTAAGTGTCCAACAAATATTAATCAGTAAAGTAATATTCTATTATTAAGAAGCAGCTATTCACAGTAGGAGTTTCTCTTGTGAGAAACTAGATTAGGAATGGAGCCAAAATCAAACCAGAAGGCACAGCAAATTGGGTCATTTGGAGCCTCACTTTACTGAATGATGTTTTCACCTGTATTTCACCCATTTTAGTGCAGAAAGTATAAGCAGGCTCCAGGCTTCACTCCTAGACCTGTTGGTTATTCCCAATATTCCCAGTCGCTGTGATAAGGATTTCCCTCCCTCAATTCTAATCCACACCAAGAGAAAACTCAGACCACACCACAGGAAAACCATTTCACCTCCCCATGTTCCACAATCTGCAAATGAAAACAATAGAATTAACACACAAAGCAGGGAGGCTGTGATTTACCTCAGTGTTTCAAAGAGATGTGAAATCCCGAGTAAGAAGTACAGCGTAAATTCTGACAAATGTTCCCTGTCTGAGGCACCATCAGTGACCGTTCTCAGCGTACCGCCCCAGAGCTCTCCCCTTCATCTGCTCCTCTGCCCTGGGAGAACACTGAGACTCTGCAGAGCAGGATCCAGCAGGGAGTGTCAGGGGCTTCATGTACAATACAGTTATTTTGTTAATAAAAACTTATTTCAACGTCACCCTATTAAATACAGTGCAAAGCCATACATTTATTTGATGGAACAAGCTCTAACGCAATGACTTATAAGAAAACAAATATCAATCAAATAACTTCTGAGTTATTCTATATAGATTCTGATGAAGCAATAGACTACTCATAGTTGAGTTTTCCCCTGCTGCCCAGAAGAATTAGTTTTTCAACGGCACTTTAAAGCACAGATCACTACCTGAGATGCTACAAAATAGATACAGCTTGGATTAATTTTCAATTTTAAAACCTATTTTCTATATCTGTAATACACTGGTAACTTCCTTATATGTGACTCTTATGAGTATTTATCAAACTTCAAGAAAGAAACCCTTTCTCTAGAGGACAGAAGGAAGAAATATCTACAAAATGTAAGAATTCAAAAGGTGAGAGTCCAAATTATTTTTTTTAATTAGGCTAAGCAGGCATATTTATAGACAGATATTTAGGGCAAACCATCCAGGCACTATGACCTTTTCAGCACCGTGAAAAATTATAACAAACTTTTAGTTCTGTGATTTCCAGCACTGGCAGAAGATTCTTTATTACTGAAGAAGCAAGAAGCAAACCAAGTACACCAACCGTGGGTTCCAGAAGATTCACATTTTATGAACTGTGAACTCAACCCATCAACTAGAACTCATTCTCTCAGTTCACACATACTACAGAGCTGTCTTCCTCCTTTTGCACTCATTAGTGCCTGGACAACAGCAAAGGCTTCATTAGTAACTAACATAAAAGCAGGTTTCATAAACAAGATTGAAGAATAAAGCCCTTGAAAGATGTTTGTGCTGTGATAGAGGCTTTCAAACCCACACAGGAGATAATTTTACAATTCTAATGTAAAGTAGTGATCTGCATTGTAAGAGACAAAAGAAATTTTGAAAAGCAAGGCCATAGTGCAAACGAGAGGATCATCTTAACTTCTGCCAACAATTAAATTAGAATCCCTTATCGCATCCATTGGCCACAGAAATAAGTGCCAAGTAGCAAGAGGAACAAATATTACATGAGGAGCAGATGGAGAATGGGAAACTTTGATCAGCTATCAGGGAAACCACTCGTTTTTCACTTTCTATTTAAAAAGACAGTGAAATCCAGAAAAAATGGGCACAATAAATGGGGTAATAGATATCTCCTGGTAGAAAAATTCCTGAAAAGCAAGAGTTTGCTGCTATAATTTATTCTCATACAGTGAGCTAAGAAGACACATGCAGGTTGGTTCTGGGTGTTTTTCTAATCAACTGGTAAAAAACTAGAGGAAAAACTCAGTGAAAAATCAATTAGCCCAAGGGGGAGCACCACAACACAGAGACTTGAAGGAGAAATGAGGGGGAGGACGTGGCAAAATTCTCTTGTTTGCTCTGAAAACCCACAGGAGTTATTACATAAACTGTTCTGTGGTTCTGCATTCAGCCCCAATAGCTCACACACATCTCAGACTATGTGCTTTTCTAGCCTATATAAGGGCACCAGTGTTTCTTGGCATCCAATTTGTTTCACTAACATAGCTCATATTGTTTCCATGCTTACCAAAAACTGCTAAAAGCAGGCAAGAAAGAAGAAATAATTGCTCTTTTTTTCATAGATTGCTCTAGTCAGCTTAGAGGATGGAGAATTCCATCAACCAAGGGCAAAATCCATCCTAACCCCTAAGGAAAGTCTCATGTGTGACAGAGCCAGAATCCCATCCCATTTTTATTTAATCTCCATGCCTTTTCACTTAGCAATTTACTTCTTGTCATTAGCTACTTCTCTGTCCTAGATTTGGTTTCTCTTTTTGCCTTTCACTTCTGCTTCCTCATCCTCCATCCCAGAGGCTGCCAGGATTATCAGAGACTTGAAAGGGGCTCACGTCCCTGAATTCCCTGCACGGCTCTGACAGAGACAGGAGCATCCACCACACTCCAAGGAGTGTCCAGGTGCCAGCTGTAAAGGTGCAGGTGGTCTGTGTGCTTACGGGCAGTGTTTTCAGAGAGGTTTTCATACATATACAACCACATTTAACTCAAATTTCCCCTGGAAATCGCACTGCAGCTGCTAGACCAGACCAACACACTTTATAACCTTCCCCTCCACAACAATATTAGCTCTTGCTAAAGCACAGTAAGGCTTGAAGAGCTAGAAATTATTAGCATAGTTAACTCATTAATAGACACTGATTTCTAACTGAAGAAAAAGGATGCAAGAAATCGGTATGCGAGTAAGGCTGTCTTCAGTTAAGATATCAAGGGAAAGTTTTATCAGGGAGGAAATTCCTACTGAATAATTGATATCCACCTTTCTGCTCGTGAAGAGCCCAGGGAACAAACAAAGACCATATCTTTGAGGTAGGTCACTATCAAAGCAGTGCAGTGGGGGAGCAGAAGATCATCTGAGACTAGCAAACAGTAAATTAGGAACAGAAATCATATTAAATTGTTTTTTCCCCCTGGATCCAAGCATGAAGAAGAATAGGACTTCACAAAGAAGAAATTAAACAAAACTATCCCATTCTGTTAATATTGATCATATTTGTTGTCATCTGTTGTGCATAACCTTAAAAAAGTATATATTCTAAGAAAGAATTGAAACGTGATTTTTTTTTCCTCTCCCCTGGGCAATATCACTGCTTTATGGGAGTAACCCTGTAACCATAAAACAAAACAAAAAAAAAACCTTTTAAATCTAGAAGCGGGGTGAGGGGCGGGGAATCATCCTGGAAGTGTTGAATCACTTTGTGTCACCATTTTGGAACAAAATGAACAGTTAAAAGTTATAATCAGCATGCTTCATTTTTTGTTTAAAAGCTGAATTATATGAATTCATTCAGGAGAGCTGAACATTATATTGAAACTGCTGTTGAATGTCCTGGAGGGAAGGAGTTTTGTCTCTCTTGTTCTGTGTGACAGAATCTCCCCCGTGAGTGGCCACCCTGGATGTGTTCCTGCCCTGCAGCCAAACAGGGTCTGTGGATGAGGCACCCGAGCTGCGGCTGTGATGCCATCAAGCCTTACCCCAAATCATTATTAAACTGGCACCAAAGACAGAGGTCTAGTTTCATCTTTCAGAACTGAAGTGTCTCAACTAGAGATGACACAAAATAAAATATGCTCCCATTTCTGATTTCTAAGTGGAACCACAGAACCACAGGGTTGGAAGAGACCTCCAAGGTCTCAATAAAAAAAGGCAAAAATTCTCCAGAAGAAATCAAAAAGGACACTTTGTTGCCTGTATGGCTCCGCACCACTGGCTCACTGAAGCACAAGTTTCTACGCAAGTTTGTCTGTGTTTGCCATCATTATAGTGGCAAATAAGCCCTGCATTAGTCCAGCTCAGGGTCCTATAGACACCCCAAGGTGGCACAAGCAACAGGACACCACATTAGTGAGGTGTCCCAGGACAGGCTGGACAAGCCTACGACACAGGAGGATCAAACTTCAACCCACAAAGAAAGCTGCACAAATGCAACGGATTTGTTCCTAGTGCCCAAACTCCCCGAGCAAGGTGGACAAAGCCACTGCCCAGCTGTGGGGATGCTTTTTCAATCCCCAGCCAAGGTGTGAAACTGGCATTTTTTCTTACAGCGTAATCTAAAACAAACAAAGGAATAAATATTGGGAGAAAAAAATAATATTAAGGTGTAAAGACAAGCATTTCTAAATCAGGGCCATGTTTTGAAATAGTTCAAGTATCAACAAGATGCCAATATAACTTCCTAAAGTATTACAAGCCAAACTTGTGCTCTTTGTCTAGTTTTAACGTCCACAATGACATGATAGTGTTGTGATGGATACTATTGAAAACTATCCCTTTTAAGTATTTTTATTAGAACCATTTGAGCTATAGTTTAAAAAATGAATAAAGCTATAGTAGCAACTCCAATTTACCTGACCTAGTTTCTACAAAGCTGCACTGTAAGCTACGCTTTCATTATGCTGAGTGAATGCTCACCAAAGTGGATTCTGGCAAACAGGAATAACACGTGGACTCTAAAGGTATTGAAGGACACTTTCCTTCTCCATTATCTTCCTTAGTTTGTATTCTCTATTATATTTAGGGTCCCCTGTTGTGCCATAAAGAATGGTGAATCTCTCTTGAGCATAAATTAATGTGAAGCTACTGCAGCAGTTTCTTGCTTTCCCCATTCTTGCCACAACACACCCATTTCAAGCCTGCAGTAATTATTTTGCTGTTACCTGCTCCTAGAAGAAAGGAAGCTTGATAGCGATGAATTGAACTTGGCCTTTGTCCCCTTTCATTGTATCTGCCTACCGCAGACAGTGGCAAAACGCAGCTCAATTAAACACAGCCCTCTTGTCATCACAGAAACAGAAGCTCTTCTCACAGCAGAAGCTGGAAAGTTTTGCCATGACACCCCTTGTTGCATTTGACAAGTTTATTCAAAAGCAAATATTTCAGTGGGGAGGTCTGTCATTCTAATCCCGTCCTTTATGCCAGAGCAGCAAATGCAATTTCAGCTACCTGAATAGGAGGGCTCTCACTTCCAGATGTTCTATTGTGCCTTGCAGACAACAAGTGACACCAAAAGACAGTATTCTGAGTATTTTTTCCATCGTTAGCTTCCTCTCAGCACAGGGTTTACAGCTGCTTTGCTGATTCCTGTAATTCTGATAGACACAGTAGGGGCCAGTGTAATGCTATCCCTCTATGGCTCTGCCATAATAGCAGCAGAAAGAGGGCAAATGGACTGAGCAAGGTGGCAAACTTAAACAGCCTTCAATAGCTCAGGAGTCATTTAAAGGATGAAAAAAAGTCTGATTCGGTGAATCAAGGCTTGAAGAAATTGTAGAAATTGTCCTGTGTGTGCTTCCAGGACACAAAGCTCTAACTGCAGTGTCACGGGAGGGCTCCACCTCCTCTGCCTGGAGCCAGGGCCATCCTGCAGGAGCAGCCCTGCAGGGGACACCGGGGCACCGAGCAGGGCAAGGACCGGAGCAGCCAAGCCAGTCTGGAAATTACAGCTGGCTGAGGAAAAGACAAGGACAGAGGCACCATTAACTTCAGCCTCAGAAGCCATTCCAGTGCATTTGTTGCCTGCTGCGTTACAGCAAAGCTAAAAGTGAAAGAAAATACACACAAAAATGTGACCGAGACCAGGCCTCAGCTTTTCCTGTTGCAGGTATTACCACTGGCTAAGGAATAAGCTGGTTTCATTTCATTAATTATGTACCAGTGTTTATAATCAGCAGAACAGGCTTTTCCATGAGGCCTCTTCAAGTATGAAAGAAATAAGCCTTGCCATGAAACTGTTGAAGTTTTTTTTAATCTCATTGGAAAATAGCAACCACATGCAAATAAAGCCAGGCATGGAAAAAAGAACAGTATTAACAGATTGATATTTACACTTGTCTTTGGCTCTTAATATCAATCTACATTATTTGAACATGCTCTTTATTGTCCAATAGCACCATGGACTCTCTCCCCACCTGTGATTTGTGATGTGTGAGCCATATCTATTTGCCATGAGCGTCTGCTAGGAAATAAAGTGCTTTCCTTATAGAATTTTATTCTACACACTCAAGCATGAGCAATCACTACATTATCACTTCACAAATGTTTTCTAGTTGCCAAAACCGTATGGAAAACAATCTGTTCTACTCATTTGCTCCTTCAGGATAGAGGATGTGTTATAAAGATCAAAATCTGATCCAACTGGATCAGAAGTCAGTGATATTTAAGAAGTGACATCACCACAGCCCATCCAATCTATTTGCTAAGTGCAGAGATGCATTCAGACACCACGCATGGCTCACACTCAGCGAGACTGAAAGAGATGAGAGTGTCTCAGCTTACACAGAGAATGATTATTATTCTCCAGGGGAAAAAAAAAATCTTATTTTGAAGTACTGTAAGTGATCCCCTTTCCTCTGAAAGAAAAAAGTAATTGCTCCTGATTTGCTTGTTATCAAAGCATGATGATGCATCCTCTTCTTCTGTACCAATTCATGTAATAGACACACATAGCTGTTCAGATATGCCACTTCTCATCCATAAGCTATTTTCTTTGCCCAGTGTTTTGGGGGGGAAAGAAAAAAAAGCTACAGCACTAAGGAAAGCAGGCAAAAATTCAAAGCTGTGCAGCAATGCTAAATAGCAATAGAGATGTTCTTCCAGAGACTTGACTGCAGACTGCACCCTCCCTTGTTAAACATACTAACTAATGGGAGCAAATTAGCCACCTGGTCGGTATTCAAATGCCTTTTCCAACAGCAATTCTTTTGCAATTCTTTCCCCTGTTAATCTAGTGTTGAAATAAGAGAAAAATCTGCACAGCCTCAGAATATAAACTGCTGTTAGAGAGTAATGTGGTGCTCTATCTATATGAATTATATTGTTTTTCTACCTGCAGAAGGAGAGGAGAAGCGGCTTGTAATGACGGCACTGTCCTCTAACTTAGAAAAGCAAGTCAAACCTCCAGCATTTGTTTTCAAATGTCTTTCAGAATGGCTGGCAGAGTCCTGACTGACATCCCTGAGGTTTGGCCTGGGTCCTTCACAACTTGGAAGAAATGTGTCTAACACAGCTGCCTTCTCTGCCTGTCTGATCCCCAGCTCCTTCATTTGCCCCGTAATTTGGGGGGACAGATTTATCACTCACGCCTCTTGGCACCACATCGCCTCGTGCTGCCCAATCCCACTCAAGCGAGACCTAAGAAATCCTGGAGGCCGTGCCTGGATTTCCTCTCTTTCTCCAGCACACAGCCCTGTTACAATAAATCATTCTCTGAAATGGTAAGTGACAGAGTAAAAACACTTTGAATAGTAGCATATTTACACCAGATGCGAACACAGGTCACCAGAAAGATGCTCAGAGTAAAACAGATGGAGAATCAATGAGGCAGAGAGCTATAGGAAAGCACTTCTGGATGGCAGGAGCAGCAAAGGAGGCTGTGACTTGACTCTAGGAAGGGAGAGAGACTCTGAGGAAATCCAGGGAGAAAGTTGCCAAGGTCCCTATAATCTTCCTTTTTCTACATTGCCACAAGCTGCTTTTGAACGGAAAGATCTTAAGAAATTATCCAAAACTTATGGAAATCAATCAAAATCTGTCCAGAAACCATAATGGGGTTAGGATCAGATAAGCAATGAAATATTTCCTCATAATAAGAGATCACATTTCTAAGATCATGAAGTGAGAGTAATAAGTATCCAAACATCTGCCATTGTTTGCCAGGGGACAGCAGCACATAAATTACACAGGCTGTTCAGTTTTACATCAGTGCACAATCAAAGGGAGGCTTTATGGTATCTCCTACATAGAAAGGAAAAATTTAAAAAAAAATGGATAGAAAGGATAAAATATTGTAGGACCTGACAATAGAAAAATAATATAAGTAGGAAAAAAAAAACAATATTGTCTTAGAATTAGTCAAGATATAGTGAAAAGACAATGAAATACATATTTTATAATACTCAGATGAATATTCCTTTACAATAGAAAATATTTCTTGCTATCTTATGTTTCACCTCAGCAAATCAGAGCCTACAGCAAAAAAAAAAGTTGTAATAGCATATTCTTTCTCTAAGACTTTGAAAACTTCATGGACAGAATGACATTGGTTTGTGTCCTTCCTTCTCCTCTTTGCTGTTCTGTTTTAGTTACCTACCTCCTAAATCAACAGCAGATGCTTCAAAACACGTTTTTCATCATGGAAGAGGTTTTAATACTTTTGGTGCAATTTTACAAGAGACGGGGAGGGATAAAAGCTTGAGAGCTCGATGATGTAATTGATCTTTTTACATCTAGAATGTATTTCCACAGTGGTGAAACACACCAGTGATCCAGGCCATATTAGTCCTTGAAATTATCTTCTTTTTCAGGTTTCTTATTTCAAAGCCACACAAACCATATCTGATTTTATCCAATGTCTGCTGGAAGTCTCTCCTTGGATCAGGTCACAGATAAGAACCCTGAGAATTCTTCCCATTGCCAGCAAATTTACATCCAGCAATTTCCTTTTTAAAAGTTCCTTAACCTCTCTGCTGTCCCAGTCCTCTCAGTTTGTAGTCATAGCCTTAAAAATAGGATTTGAGAGAGAGTCTCTGTTTCTTTCCATGCACTAGCAACATGATGGTAATCAATCCAAAAAGAATCCAGGGCAATTAAAGAATAAAGCAAAGATGTCACATATTTGTTTGCTACTATATTCAGTGTTAAAAAAAAAACACAACACACTTACTGAGTTTTTGACTTTTAAATGACTTGGCTCAGTGAGGGTTCCCCAAGTGTGAGGACAGGCTGACAGAAATGGGGAATAATCATTTGCAAGAACAGCCTTTGAAACAAGGTACTGTACTTCAGTTGAATAATGAACCACCAGCAGCTCCACAGGCAGTATTTTTTGACTTCTATAAAGAACAAATTTACAGGACCTTCTCATTTAGAAGGCTTAATTAAAAAAAAAAAA
>VZRN01006441.1:1050968-1275026 GCA_013397935.1 Dasyornis broadbenti
AAAAAAGGCAAGGCCCTTCTTTATTTCAGCTGTAAACATTTTCTTCTCAACCAACCCACCTTTCTTCTAAGTCCTTTTAAGACTGTCATGAAAATGCTCTACATTAATATAATTTGATAACTTCCTTATTCCTGTCCTCACTGCCTTAAAAACATCTCCTGGATAAACACAGCAATCCCATTAGGAAGATATCCAGCTGCCCAAAGCTTTCTTTTCCCCACATTCCACACCCAGAGACACCAACCTGCTGAACTGCCATGGAGTGAGCACACGCAGTAAACAGCAGCCATCAAATAAGTCCATCCTTTTTACCCTCCTACACTTGTTCCCAGGACACTTTAGCCAGGCTTGTTCACCAATCCTTGATTTCTGCTGTTGCCCACTTGCACACAGCAGGGGAGTTTCTTTTTCCGACTTTGCCCATTTCAATGCAAACCAAAGCCGTGTCAAAGGGAAGAGCTGCCTCTGCCAGCTGAGATCTCAGTCCCGCAGCAGTGATTCCATTGCAGTGCCTGAGTTTTTAGTGAAAGAAGCTGGGATTTGTGGATGGAAAAATGTATCAGACTGGTAACTTTACTCCTGAGACAGCTTTCCCAGCCTTTCAGAAGAGAATCCCATCCAACAGCGCTTCTGTACTTTGGATTCATGATCACAATAAGAAGACATAACAGCAAGCAGGGAATTGGGTCCTCCTAAAGAGGAGCTCCTGGAAGGGCTGTGATAAATGAGAAAGATACAGCAAGAGAAAATAGACTTCGAAGTCCTGTTGCTTTTTGCAAACTCTGTGGCAAATCACTGGAGTGTTTCAGACTGCATTTTTAATTTCCCTCCCCTGAAATCACCATGCAGGGAGCTCTTCAGTAGACTGAAGTCCTACGTGACTTATGAAGCTTGTGGCTTCGAGACTGCTTTGGCTCCCCTGCAGCATTACAGTGATACTATCCCTGGGACTAGTCCTAAGGAAGCAATTATAAATCTTCTTAGAATTCTACAGTTCTTAAGGTGACATAGATTTTAAAGTCAGAAAGAAACACAGCCATCACCCAGGTCCAAACTCCTACATAGCGAATGCCAAATATTTTCCCTCGGTAATGCTTCCTTCGAGTTCAATGACTTCAGCTCTGTGCATCAAGGACAAGAGGACGTCGCATCTCATTGAAATAGCCTACTTAGGGACTTAGTTTCAGCAAGGGATGTAAAAGTATTAGGTCAGAATTCTCATGTGATGGAAACCCTAAATATGGAGCAGAGCCCATGTCACAGAGTAGTGAAACTCACAGCAACTGCGAAAATATTAACACCTTCTTCCCACTCCCTGGAAATGAGATTTACCTACCTCAGCCCAGAGAGGTTTCCATGGTGTGGGGCTTCAGGAGATGGTCCACAATAACTCAAAAGTGGTTCCTATGTTGACTGAATCATATTGTGTATTTTAATAAGAGTAATCTTGATTTTAATCTATACCACATTAAGTCAAATCAACAGAGGAAGTAATAAATAGAGCCCATAATAGATATTTATTATTTTTTTTTTTTTTTTAACACAGCATGCCTGAAGATATACATGCCAAAAACTTTTACCCTCTCTGCAGATCAGAAAATAGAAATTGAGTTCTGGTAGCAGAAACAGTTTGGGAGAATGCCAGAGAAGCACAAATGGGATAATTTTTGCTGAAACACAGAGCTGACCAGTTAGTTTTGAACACAGCTTTTTCTTAGAAAAGGCAGTTTTACCAAGAATAAAACAGTTCAAGGGCATGTATTTCTGTTTAAACCTGATTTCAGTGATGCCAAAAGAATCAATGTTTTGATCTACATAATATTGAATTACATAATGCCAAAGTATTTAATATTTAATATCAAAGCACAATGGTTCAGTAATGAGAAAATACGGCATTTACACAATTCCAGTGGGTTGTTTGTTTTGGCATTTGAGTTCTATAGTCATTTTTACTGGGGAAACATTCAAATGTTTCCTTGAAGTATTTTTCCTTACTTCAGAATATCAATTCCACTTCCCAGTCAGTGCTAATCCAATGCACTTAATTGAAATTTTGTTTCATTCCATCTCAGAAGTCCCAACCCATACGCTCCAGACTTGTTTTTTTCCTAAGGGTGTCATCTATAATTATAACCCTGGGAAGAAACATGCATTACACCTTTGTTAATTCGGGAAGCAGGGGGAAGATTCCTCAGCTTGTAGCATCATGGCCAGCAAAACAGACTTTGGTTAAAAGGCTCAGGGGTACTTTCTAAATGTACACACTTCTACCTGAATTCCTTTTTGTGTTTGCTGCACAGTTCTTGGGCATATTTACTTCTGATTTGCAAAAGCAGATACACCACTTCTCTAAAGACCCTGGGATTTTTTATAAACAGCTGTAAAATGATTCATGCCAATAAACCTTCATAGAATCATGGAATTGTTTGGGTTGGAAGGACCTTAAAGCTCATCGTGTTCCATTCCCTGTCATGGGCAGAGACACCTTCCACTGTCCCAGGTTGCCTTAAGCTCTGTCCAACCTGGCCTTGGACACTTCCAGGGATGGGGCAGCCACAGCTGTTCTGGGCACCCTGTGCCAGGGCATCCCCACCCGCAGAGGAGAGAATTTCTTCATAATATCTATTCTAAATCTGCCCTCCTTCAGCTTCAGGCTATTTCCCCTTGTCCTATCATTACCTGCCCTTAGGTTAACACATTTCTACAGCAAGAGCTTATTCCCCAAAAGTATTAAAGTTTTCACCACTGACTACATTGGTTTAGGCTCAGTGTGATTACATGCCTAAAAGAGATGCAGAAAAGCCTGGTTTTAATCGGCAATACTTGTATATATGTAGTGTATTCCTACAGGGCTGGATCAGCCCCAGGAGAGAGATGTTCTGCTGATACAGCTAAGCTGGCACAACTTCTGTCGTATGGAAGAGCATTAAATGAAAGCAGAACTAAGGCAAGAATGGGCACTTGTGTGAAAGCCCTTTTCACAGTGCTAAGGTGGGAGCCCAAGCAATGGCACCGGGGAAGGGAAGGCGAGGCCACGATCACAAACGTCAGCACACGAGGCAGCGTCCTCTGCTCGGCAGTCAATGAAAGGCAGCACGGCGCCGGCACACACCGCTCGCAGAGGCACGAGAGCTGCTCCATCCCTGCTGCCACTGCGCCCTGGAAAGTGTCAGCTCAGCCCAGCAGTGTGCACCTGAGCTCTAACAGAAACACCCAGCATATCAGAAGGGCTGCATGGGAGCATCTTCTGCGACACCACTTGAGTAATCTGATACAAACGATGGCACCTGGGTGCCACATATGAAAACCAGCATGATTTCCCTCAACCCTTAATTGTCATGCAGCATCTAATGCACCTTACTCTGATATTCCTGGCAGGAGACAACAACATTAGCTATGAAATCTGTAGGCTTCTGCCAAATTCACAAATACTGGCAGCGAAACCTAAGGAAGGGGCAGATAGGGCTGGGAAAATGAGGAGTAATTTAATGCAAATGTTCTGTAGAGCTCCCCAGGCTCCATGATTAGGGATGTCAAAAAAATTTAAGTGCTCCTTCTTTAATATTATGGAGAACTGATTATTACTCACTGTATACAAGGTTTTCTAAAATGATTGTATTTTTCATAAGTAAGTCTCTCATTATTTCGTTCACTAAAATGTAATTTGTTTTGTGCTCAATAATTTCCCCCCTAAAGTGAAAGCTAATTCTTGAGTTCTGATTTTAACCATGATTTCCTTTTACTTAACTTATTTTACTCCCTGGTGTAGTAGATAATGGTATATGTTTAAAAAAAATAGAAAGAGGGTAAAAAAAGAGAAGATAAATACTTTTGCTAAGACAAGCAGGCATAACTAACTTACATTGAGAGCTAGATTGTTTCAAACACATACCATCTAATTTTCTAAGGAAAAAGCTGTTTAAAAACCCAATTCAGAGATTGCTTTTGGAGGTGAAAGTCCTTATATGTACAAGGTGAGGGGAACTTATATTTTTGTCCACAGTTTCAGATGCAGAAGATCACATTTGTACAGGTCACTTTGATTCACGGAGCTGGGTGCACCTTACAGTCATTTTTATATAACAGAAGTAGTCCTGGTTAATTACGGAAAAATTCTGGATTAACAGCTGTGCTCTTATACACAGCTGAATAGTTCATTAGAAAATTTAACCTCACTGCAATATGTCTAAAGAAGAATAAAATATATTGAGAAAGAACTGTGCTGAGATAAGAAAAATCTGCAGTCACCTGTGAAAACCAAAGCAGACATTTACTTGCACTATTCAATTTTTCCTTCAAGAAGGGCTGAAGGAAAGGTTTGTTTCTTGAATCAACATAGAAAAACTGCTGGGGAAAATTGATCATCTCTGATTTATAAGCATCCTATTCCCCATGGGTAAAGACTTAAGTGGCATCCAAGAGCTAATTCTCCACAGAAATAATAGTCTGCTATCTTCAAAAATGAATATTTTCATGGGAATACAGCCCGAACTCCATCAAGGTCTTTGGTTTGGCATAACTTTGACATTCAAGCTGTGCTCCTGAAATAAAGATCAGTCTTGCACAGTGGTTAAGCGATTCCACTGTACAGATAAACCATTGTGGTAAAACCCTGCAGAGATGCAGGAATGAATGAAACCCTGTGGATACTTCCTGGAAAGCACCACAGTTTGGAATCTCAGTATTGAACTAACGCATGTATCTGTTTGATCTTCCATGATCCAGCAGCTGTCCACAAGTTAACATCCCAAAATGTGATCTCCATGTTGTTAGTCTTCTGATCCATGGAAAGTTAGATGTTTCTTTAATTTGACTATTCAGGCCTATTTTAAGAGTGTATAAAAAGAAAAGTTCAAGTGTATAAAGAAAAAAAATGCTTAATATTGTGCACTGACTACTAATATAGCCAGGAAAATGAGCTTTTTTCCCTGTCAGTTAAAGCTTGAAATAAGATGGGATGTATGTAATGAAGCACCCAAAGAAAGGGCATTTATGAGAATATGGCTGTCTCTCTACACATATGAATATACTTAGTCTGATCCAACTGCTCCTGTCATTGATAAAAGCCACCTTCTATTCAGAGAAATCCAATTCCTCCATTCTTATCACAGCCACAAAACTATCTTCAACTGCTTTTCAAAGGTATATATTTTTATCCTTCCTTATTTACTGAAAACAGTCAAAATGAAACTCGGGTAGTCGCTTAAACGCTTTATTTCCAACAACAACACAGTTGAGATAGAGTCACTGCTAGCTGATGGCAAAGATTCGTTAATAACTGAAATGTAACTGCATAGAAGATGCAACTTTCTTTTGGTCGAGAAAGAGATTATTTAAAGTTGCCCACATTCCTCAGAATCAATCTGAATTCTTTAAGAGATGCATAGCAAATTAGTGCATAATCAAACGTTCTCTAATAAGATTAAAACTTTTTAAAGTCAATCCACAGGCAACAGGAGGTTTGTTTGTTACCCAAAGTCTAAAACTGAATGTGAAATTAAGGAGATGGTATTCACCGCATAAAGACACTGCCTTTTACTGGAATTCAAAGCGCAATTAATTAAACTCTTACTCAGAGTGATTTATCCTAGCCCTGTCTCCACTGGTGTTCCAAAGCCCTGCTGTGAACATCAGGTGTGTTACTCTGCTTTACACATTAGTCTGATCCGAGAGCTGTGCATTAAACACTAAATTAAAGATTTCCTAAAATTCTCCAAAATTACATCATTACTAATATTTCCAGCCAAATAAATTAGTATCTACAGATACGCCCAAACTCAATGCTATCGCAATACACCCCAGAACGGTCCAGAACCCAAGGATGAGCACCATGACCCAGCTACAGGGTCCTGCAGAAGCTGCTGGGATCACATGAAATCTCACAAATTCAAATGGCCAGACGTTGTTTTCCTTGCACACAGCACCCAGCTGCCTAAGCTTGGGCTGGCCTAGCTAGGAGGTACTGCAGTGGTTCACAGCACGGGCCACGGTGCCTCAGGACTATCCTGATGCGTGTTAGGCTCGAGCAACACAAGTGCCAGCATTTCTAACACACACAAGTGCTCTTTCCCAGCTGGAAAGGCTCTGTAGGAGTTGCTGATTTTACAGCTTCAAACCATCACTTAATCTGTCTTTATATCTCTCTCCTATGCCCACAATAAGCTGCAGTTTCTTACATTTGGATGCTCATCTGATCAATAAAAGGAGAAAAATAAGAAAGGGTAACATGATATTTTGACAAACCTCTGGCAGCTAAAGGTACTAAGCTGCAGTACAGAGGATAATATTGAAAAGATTAAAGTAGATAAAAATAAATAAAAACAACATAAAAAAATTAAAACCCAACCTTTTTCTATGACACCTGCTTTGGAGCAGGGAAGCACCAAAAGGATCCAAAAAATGATTAAAAATATCTACCCATTAGACCCAGAATATCTCCAGTTCATCCTGCTGGCTCTATAAAAATGCATCATTCTGACTCACGAACCAGAAGAACACAAAACTTCGCTGCTTAGTAGTAAAGATGTTCAGAAAGTTGCTTTACATTTCATTTTTGCTTCGTCAACTTCCCACCCCTCAGGGGACTCAGTCTGAATTGCATGTGTATAGAAAATGAGTTAGCCACCCTGCAAAGTCCAGGCTGCATATAAATACTTACTCTGCCAACCATTTTTGACTGGTGTCCCGGTAACCTCATTCAATACAAGGACATTCAGGTAAAAGAGCACAAACATCTCTGAGATTAACAACCCCCTGCAAAACTGTCAGTATGTCTAAACACACCTACTCCTCTATAGATAAAAATCTAAGGTTTGGTCAATTTTTACGTCTGGACCATATAAAATAATAATGTTGCTTTGCATCTTTCTTTTTCAGGCAGTTGGAAAGGGAAAACAGATCTTTACAGGAACTGATCAATTTCTGAACCAACCCAAGCAGTAAAAACACATGGTCTTTGCTCACTGCCAAAAACATAACATCCAGATTTGTGTCCATTTGGAACCCATCATAATGTAATCATTAATCACCCTGATTTAGAATAATGTTTGCAACAACTGATTACCGCTGCACATAACCATTTATCCTTTAAATCTGAAAATGTTTCCCCTGCCATCTGAAACAATGCAACTAATTCTCCCAGTGTGCTGGGGCTGGGCAGAAATGCCAGTGACTCATGTCAAGAGGATGGAGTCTTGCTTAAAATAAATAGCACATACTGTCAGTAAACTCAAAGGCTAAAAGGCACTGTTCTTCTCGAAACACTCATGGTGGACATCTGTCCCCAGTGACACTGTGACCTGTGACTTTAAACATCACTGCTCCAAGCCATGGGCTGGCAGGGTACGGTTTTACTTCTCTGATTATCAGATCAAATTTCTGTGTGTCCAAGTTGGGCGTAAGACAAACAATTTCACGCCACACGAGAGCGGGAGCTCTGGAAATAACTGTCACACGTATTACAGAGTTAGAATTGCTCTTGCTGAGTGTCATTTGAAATAGGAACTGATCAGACTTTATAATAGGTTGGTTCCAGACAGATTTTTGTTTATCCTTCCCAATGTAGACAAATGAACTGTTGTTGTTCAAGTTCAGACATCACTGGGAGATTTCAATCTGGGGTGGCCCATTCAACATGGGAAAAGGCATCCCTGATGAGTCCAATGGGAACATTGGAACTGGGAGGAGAAGGAGAAGCAAGGAGCTCAATGGGGAGAAGTAGAATTTTTTTTTTTTTTTTTTTTTTTTTTCTGCAAAGGTGCCTGCTTTTGTAGATTCTAGCCACAGGGAGCTTACAGTATAGCTGTCTGTCGGGGAACAGGAGAAAATTTTATTTTGGTGGGGGGAGAAGTTTTTTGGGGTTGTTAGAGGGAAAAAACATAGATGACCACGTGGTGCTTTCAATTCAGAGACATTCTAAGAGAGCCTTTCAATGTATAAATGGTGGATCCCTGCTCCAAAATACCTACATCCTTAAAAGAGCAACAAAATCAATGGAGAACCTTATCCAAAAACTCCCAATACAGCTGGCTACGAGCAATTACCTCGGAAAACCCTCTGAGGAGGTGTTCTCTTTGCTCTGCATCACATTTAATATGTTGGGGTCTCAGGGAAATATTAAGACCCAACCAGAGTGTAATTAAATAATTATTTTAAAGGCTCCAGAGCCCTCATTCCTCTCACTCAGGAAAAGGCCACCTTCTACCAAAACAAACCTCAGTACAAAAAGGAAAGAGAAAGAGTGAAAAGATGTGACCTAGCACAGAGTTAACAAGAAAACATGAAAATTGAGATGGGAAAAACTTTCTCCCACTTTAGAGACCTCTTTTGGAAACTAGTATTCTTCTGTGCTAGGAAAAGGAATAATAAATCCTTTCCTTAGACTCTGAATTAACACTAATTTACTAGTTATGAAATTTAATCATTTTCTATAAGGAAAAAGCAAACTCCTAACCAAAAGAGTAATGTGTGTAAGAGTGTGTTGTCTTGATTAAAAAAAAAAAAAAAAAAAAAAAAAAAATCACACATTAGTAGCTGTACTGCAGAAGTGATGAAAGAAATCAGTGATACAGCCGTACATAAATACAAGAGGATCCTGATATTTCGCATAGAATATACACATTTTGCATTTCAATAATCATCAGTAGTAAAAAAATAAATGAGATTCAGCTATGTAACAGTCTGATTACATTCTTAATCAAATTAGGAGATATTAGAAAAGGTTACTGGAATACCTTTGAAGCAATATCAGGAATAAGAAATAGCATAAGCACTTTGGTTAATTAAACACCAAAAGCATTAATACCAGTAGTTAGTCAAGAAAGGGCCTTTATTCAAGGCCACTGCAGCACCAAGCAGAATTACAGCTTGGACTTCTCACTATACAGATCCTTATAAAGGGTTCAATTATGTCCCCAAACGCTTCCTAAGCAACGAAAGTGTGCATGCAAGGGGGGCAAGGGCAGGATAATGACAGAATCACAGCCGAGAGCTGCTCCTTCTCAACATCCTCTACAAATCAACTAAAAGCTCTAAAAACTCAAAAGTGGTTTTGCATTAGGGAAAAAAAAAAAATAAATAAACGAAAACCTGCAATTTAAAGAAACTCAAAATAAAACCAGGATGGGGCCACATTGCACCTACACCTCCATGGATCCACACTGGGCATGAACTCCACCAGCATTCCAACACCTGTGGCAGCAGACACTGCCTGGACTAATTTTAGAGCTGGTGCAGTCCAAGAGCATTTGAAATCATTCTTTCATATCACATTTCCTTGCTCAATGACACAGGTAGAAACAAACCATCTGTCTGTGTGGTTCTGGCATAAACTCACTTGCATGGTATTAATAAAATATTATTTAGACATTTATAGCAAAGTATTTCTGATTCTTCCACCTCACAATACTCCAATTTGTACACTGGAAGGTAGTTACAAACCTAAGTGAACTTGAGGTCACTTCAGAAGCCAACTAAAGCAGGGAGGGTGAGAAAAACAAACCAAACAAACCAAACAAACACGTTCTTTGTGAACTGACAGGTCACTTGGTTTGTAACAAGATTGTATCAAAAGCCAGTTATGTTTTTGTCTGAATACAAGAACCATTCAAGGGAACATGATGCCACTAATGAAAAAAGATATTTTACAAAAACCTGTTTCATTCTAATCATGTTTCTAATTTTGGTAACACCACGTATTAAGAGGCAATTAAAGCAGCTCTAATGTTATGGGGATTTTTGTTTTGTCTTTGCAATGACACAATTTGCTTCAGAAGCAAATCCAATAAGCCATCTGAAATTATCTTTGAAATTGTGTTCGTGACAGTTACTTAAAGCTACAGAAACGTAATACATCGCTGACATCACTTATTTTCTGAAATGTGGAGGGAACCTTGATTTTCTGCACTGGCACAGGGAAGTTGATGTTATCCTCTGATTAATTCAGAGTGCAGGACTCTCACCTGTGCTTGCTGGATGTGCTGCTACAGACACTAGAAAGCAACTCCCAATAAAACGATAGTATCCTTTTTTTACTATAATTACACTGATTTAGCCACAAAATGAGGCCAACTTACTGCCTGGGCCATATATACCCACAACACACTGCAAACATTTCCCTGCCATGACACTGCTCAGGGATTTGCACCCAGACAAGTCACAGAAGCATCAGCCACTGCTTGGATCTGGAGGCACAGGAGAGCAAGGACAAGTTCCCAGCTCTGCAGGAACCCTAACATTTATTGTGGAATGGTGACAAATGGTGCGCATGAAGCAGTGTTGGTGTTAACAATCAGTGGCAAATGTCTTGCCAGAGAGGTGATAATTTGGCAAACCATTGTGCTCTAAGTGGCTTTTTGAAAATGACTTCTCTACTGAGAGACATGGCCAAAATTTCCAGTTTAAGAAATAGAGTCGTGGTACTTTTGGGACCGTGTTTAAGTTGCTGTAAAGTGAAGAACCTACTAAAGAAGAAAGATCAGTTTGCTGGTGTTAGAGGAGCCTGCTGTAACTTGAAACACCAGCTGTGTTATGGTGATAAACGGAGAGCATCTCTGCTGCTGCTGCTGCTTCATCTGACAAATTAACAGAGAAAGTCTGTAGTGGCCACACCAGTGCGAGTCAGCCCGGCTGCTTTATCAGCAGCACTAGGGTCTCCTCTTATATCAGCTGTTTCCAGTTGTGGAAAGGGTAGAGCCCAGTGAACTGATTGACCAGGATCCAGTCCACTGCCTGCCCTACCACCATTCCAAAAGCCTGGAAAAGATTAACTGGGTGGATAAAATAAGCACGGGCAGGTTCTGCATCCATCAGAGGCAGCAGAGGTCCCGAAGGGGCTCCAAATCAGGGCATGGCATCACTGCAGGAGAGTCAGGAGCAAGAGCTGCACGGTCCCAGCCCCAAACTCCTGAGCTGGAGTCAGGCTGGGGCCAGTACAAAGCATCGTTTAGAGTCTGTTAAAGAACCTTTTATAATCACATTTACCACCAATATACTATTGTAGCCTTCACAAATAGTCCAAAGACTTAAAAATTTCATGCATTAAGGAATCATATTTTAGGCGAAACAAGGTTAAAACTGGTGCCAAAAAGAATGAGAAGGAACAATTTCCTTTTTATGAACAGTAGATAACACTTAGAGGCAATCAATCTAATGCTCCTGAGCTACTCCTGCTCGAGGAACTGTGGCTGGGATAGAGATTGTCCTTGTGCACATCAGGCTGATGGGTTCAAATCAGCCTCATGATAAATAAACTAATCTCTCCAGATCTCTTTTTTTTTTTCATTTATGTTCATTCCACTTTTTTCCACTGCTTGGAATTAGACATATTTTAAGTTCATCTTTCCGACTTTCTCATCAGGATATCTTCCAAAAAAGCTATTTGCTGGATTTGTCCAAAATACTTTAAAATGCCAGAAAAATAAATAAAGGAGTCCTTGGGCAGCTGAGATTTGAATGTTTGTAAAGGAAGGTTGATGTAAGCAGCTGGACTGCTTAAAAAAAAAAAAAAAAAGAGGAATTTGAGAGGGGGAAGAGTTGCTAGACAACATTTCTATGGATATTTACACACCATAAACCAAGATATCCCATCTTCCCATGCTTTCGTCTCCCACATTTATTTAAACACAGATCTACCACCCAAGTGAGTCAGGGCTATTTGGATTATAAACGCTTTGAAGCAGCTCTGTTAGAATGTGTCCAGGCACAGAAGAAGAATTAAAACTGACACCTGAGGTAGAGCTGAAGGAGAATCTCTCTAAACGCAAATCAATTTTAATGACTTTAAAAAGAAGTAGATCTTGAATTGGCTTGATTCCCTTCTCCTGAATGTTGGACTGACCTATGTACAAGTGTGTCCAGTAAAGTGAGCACTGTATCCTTGAGGGACATTTTGCCTCTGTCCCTGATCCTGGAGATTACATTTAGCACTCCAGAGCAGCTCAGGAAGACATGCACTGCTGGCTCCAAACTGCAAAGCGTTCTGTCTTCATTAGCATGAGATCCTCTCCACTCAGTCAGAGGGGACTCTCTTAGTGCACATGGCAATGATCATTCCAGCTAATTAATTTTAGCTAGGATGCTTGAGCTGATAATTCTAAACTTGTGCATCTGTGCCTTGGGATGTGCTACCCCCAGGAGAGACTTATTTATTCTGAGAAGGCTTGTCCCAAAGAGAAAGCGGCACTGGTTTGTTTCCTGCCCTCCCACTAGCACTGATAAAAGTCTTAGGGCATTAAGGCATCATTGTGTCACCCATCCCTACACCCACAGTTATATCTCCTGCTTGCTCCCCTGCAATGCAGCTACTCCCATCTCCTTCCCACTCCTACCAACAGCCTGCAGCCATTCTGCACCATCAAGGATTTGTTTTTCAGCTCAAGAACAGCCTGCTCAGACAGGAGAATTTTAAAACTCATTCATTATTTTGTGTTTTACTTATCCACGTGAACTATTTCAATCAGGAAATTGAGTTTTGATGGAAGATAAAGAAATGGTTCTTATTCACTCAGTTTTATGTGCTGCTGTTCAATGTATTTTTCCATGGTTTCCTACAAGGGAACCAGGGATAGAAATGAGTCATTTGTAACATTAAAGTTTAATATAAATTTCATATCTACATAACTGAATATTGATGAATTGTGGCTAGCTCATTACCAGAAAGAAACACACTTTCCAATACTGCAAAGCTCAACTCAATTATTTTTTATTGGAAGGAGCAAGGTGAGCAACTCCTTCTGTACCAAATACTTTCTGACAGCGTTCTTGAGCTCTTAGCCCCACTTCCACAAGCACTGGCTCTAAAAGGCTCCCTCTGGCCACCTTTCTGCCTTGGAGAGTCTCCAGCTTTCCCAGGAGTTCTTTACATGCTGCTATAGAGAATTTCCACCTCCCAAAGGCTCTTTCCCATCCTTCTTATGTTTCATTACGGACTTGGAACATTTGGGGATGCGTTTAAATTTTTGCTTCTAAGACTGACACAGAAAAATGTTGTGCTATGGTGACTTTGAAAACACAACATTATTTCCTGTTGTGGTTCCTGTTGAAGCCCTGTTCCACAGCCTTGTTCAGCTTCTCCTCGTCTCAAGCTCAGACACTCAGAAGCAGCAGATCAAGACACACAAGATCCTCTCATTTAGAGTGTGGCCTTTCCCAAACTAAAAAGCTAAATAAAGTGACACGCAAAACTATTCAGAATCAGTGAATTCAGGAGAAAACTCACTTGTTTAATACATGTCTCACCTTATATGATTAATTAAAATATTTCTGGAATAATCCATGTGAAGGTAACACATAAGAAGAAATACACTGCCCTGTCAAAGGAAAGCTCTGATCTAAAACTGTATCTTGGACTTTTTTGTGTTCAAAAACAAACAAGGAACCAGTAGCTTACAATTTTAAAACATACCCCCACTACCAAGTAACTTCCTGACCATGACAAAAAAAATCCACAACTTCAAATTTATTACAGCTTTATCCAGAAATCATCCTGTTATAGAAAATAGACAATTTTTACACTCCTGAGGAGCATTTATAAGCTTTATTTGTGATTGCATTTATAATTTGGGTAATTGTGCATGCACAACTGGCCAGCTTCATGCAGAATCACCCAATTTGCACATGTTGCCATAATTGCCACTTGAATTATGACATTTTACATTTATGTGCATGCAAATATGAGCAGAGAAAGACTCATTTGATAAACAAAGCACTTTGGACTGGTTTTCAGTCCTGCCTAATCAGTCAGAGTACTTGAGGCCATTTCTGCTGACACTCGAAACAGTAGCTGTATCCTGAATTTGGTATTGAAGAAGCTTCTCCCAGCCTTATGCAAGCAAGGAAAACAGAGTCATTCAACACGGCTGGAGCTGCAAAGCAAATCGTTTGTCACAAGAGGTAGCAGCAAACCTACGCCGTGTATCTCTTGCTGAAGAAATTATGAAGAAACAAAATGAGTAAGTGGAAGATTATTGATCAGTATTCCAAACTCGTAAACAGTTATACTCCAATAACTTCTTATGTTAAGAGCTGGAAAGAAACCTTAAAGAAAAGAATCAGGGACCACCTTGCAGTCCTACAAAGTTAAAATAGTTGGGTTTAGAGGTTCGTCTCCCCAAGAGGAGCTGCACATAATAGACTAAATTTCTCTTTATTGAGTTATCCATGATTAAATCACATAAATACCTGAAAACAGAATATACAAATGCAGGGTTTGGCATGTTGCACACAAAAATTAGCCATTTTATTTTAGTGAAAAACCCACTGTACTTAATATTCCATTAATGTACCCAAAATTAATTGTACAAGCACCCAAGGACTCACATTCCTAGTACCTGGAAAACTCAATCATGAGACATAACTAGTTTTATTTGTTGTGGCTTGTTTAAAATCACTCTTTGTCAAAGCATCTCAACTGCTCTGCAAACCTGCCCAAATTTTCCTCCTCCACAGCTCATCTTGCATTCATCTCTGCTGTATGACGAGGCTGAGGTCGATTTCCTCAAATATAAAAGTACAACTGGACAGAGGCACCCTGGAAATTACATCATTCTATCTTCAATAAAGTCACAGTTTCTTTTTCATTGAATAATCCTTCCTGCTTAGAGAGAAGTGAGCCTTCCTGTTTACACTGAAAGACAAATAGAGAGCAAAGCCTATAAGCATAAAAAGATGCTCAGCCTTGGGAGCACAGAGTGAGGGTTTCCCCCCATCTCGCACAGCAGAAAGATTACAGCAGCAGAGCCCATTTTGGCAAAGGCAGCTTCATGTCAGGTGTAGGGAGTGGATCCATTTCCATGGACTGCACCTCTGCTGCAGATCAGATTCATGGAGCCCTCTGTACAAGCAATTCTCATTTGTCACATCACTTAAAGAAAAGCTGCCTGAAGCAGCATTAAGTGCTGACTTCCAAAAAAAAAAAAAAGAATGAATACTGAATTTTCTGGATATGCAATTCTTCGTGTAAATATTCTCAGCCCCAACTACTTTGCTTTGCTAAGGTGAAAATTTATCTTCACGTCCCAAAATTTGAGCTCTGGATTGTTTCTATGTATTTTTAGTTTGATATCGAGTTTGTTTACTTTTACCTCATCTGCAAAAACAAAGGACTTTGCAATAAATGGGATTGAATTTAGAAAAACGCATTTCAAGTATCACTACAGGCAAGAAATGAGAGTCACGTTCTAAAGTTAGTCCCAACCTGAGCATTTGTCTCTGGAATGTGTTATTAATAATGTCTGAAATGATGAGCATATATATTCACATCTTTCTTTCTTCCACACAGACTGAATCCCTGCAGAATCTGGAAGTCTTCTCGATTTATGAATTTATTCTCACTGAAGCTGGGAAGAAAGTTTGACACTTTGTTTAAAAGAGGGTGAAGAAAGAAAAACAGGGAGACAGATCTCCATGGCCTGCTGCGACTGACAGAGGAAGTCTGGAGCAGGCGTGACACATTTCACTGCTGCCACGAGTAAAAGCCCAATAAAGTCAGGCTGACAACTCAATAGCCTCGGAAGGGACTATTCCCTAAAAAAGCTCTTCAGTGTGTGACAGGGGATACCAGGATTGCCTCCAGTCTCACCTCTCACTTGGTTCCATCTCTCCTAAATCACTGGCATTACATTAAAGCCACTTACAACTGCAATTACAACAGCAAACCCTGCCTCCCCTCTGCATCCAGGAGAACACAGAGATAATGGCTGCTCCTTGCTGAGCCTGGGAGGCCGGGTGTATGAAAGCTGTAATTGCTGTTTCACATCTACTAATGCCAATTGTCAACACATTAAGGAAAGAAGAATGAAACTTTGATTTCTTCCCTACCAATGGACATAAACTGTCTGTTACATTTCTTGTCTACCCTCTGTAAGCAATTAATACACAGAGTTAAGCATGTATAACGGTATCACACAGGATATGAATTCTGAAATAATTTTTGAGCTACATAACCTGGTTCTCATGCAACACAGAATTCTATCTTTATTCCTTATGTATTATACACAGGTAGTTGAAGAACAAAGTTTCAAGCTCTGGCAGTCATCTGCTAAAAAATATGGGACAGTCAGCCAATATTCAATTCTAATCAAAAGTTGTTTCTTCTTCAAAACTTCCCATAGGAAAAAATAATTAAACAAAGATTCCACACCCTTGCAATCATCTCATCCAAACTGTGGTTTCTTCCTGTCTCTTGCCTTTCTCAGGTTTTGTTCAGCCTTGTTCCAAATACAAGTTTTTTCCTACTGAGTCATGGCAGATTGAAGCAGTTCCTTAGTGTTACTAATAACCATCTCAACAAATGATCTTTGCAGTTTGGTAAAGCTAAGGGCCAGTAAGGACACAGGAAGTTCCAGCCCATAGTAGGGGTGGGTGTGTTTCTCTGAAGGTTGTAGCTGCACTCTCCACTTCTTTATTAAAGTGAGCTGCAGATCAGGAAACTTGTTCAATTCCTTCTGGCAAAAGTAAAACTCAAAGACAAAACCCTCTTCCATCGCCTTCTACCTCTCAAGAACAAAGTCTACAGAAGTCAAACCTCTGGAGTTTTATTTTTGATTCACGCACTTGCGGGGGGGGACAGAGGATTTCAATCCTCTCTTTGCAGGGATTGGAAATTAGAGAAATATGTCACACCCCATGGAAACATAACAGCCTGCATTCTGCCTGCCAAAGCGTTGCTGACATTTGAAGGGTCAAATACTTTCTCCTAATAGTCTCTGGACCAAAGCAGAACATTCTGCAGTGCTTCACACTGGCTTTATAAATGCTCTTTGTTAATAAGAGTACAAAAGCAGGAACCACACACTACTTTTACACAACCCCTCCATCTTCCACATACTAACAGCTTCCAGAACTATTTCCCCCTCTTTCTTCCAAGTGTTTGAATGGACTCAAACTGGCTGCATCAAAAGTACGTTTCTTAAGCAGCATTAAGAAAGCCCTACTAAAAATACCTCAAGCAGTGTAGCAAAAGAGAAAACAGTTCCCCACAAAAACAGCCTAACTCAAAGTCACTGAAGGTAAGGGCAAAATGTTGATGGGAGCCAACTGAGAGACTGATTTAAGACTATTTCTTTTAAAATACACAACTCTTGGTTCAAAATGATAGGTTACATTCTAGATATGCTTGCAGACGAGGAGAAAGAGAACAAGATCTCTTGATTCACCAAAGTGAGCTTGCTGAAAACCCTCTTGCCATATTCCAGCTGACCACAGAGGGTGTGAGGTACCCAACACATAAAATTTCCCACATTTTTATGTTAAAGCATCTCTAAAGAGGAAGGCCGGACAAACTCCTGTAAATCCCACGATGCCATCCTCCCCCTCCTATAATGTACAGAGGTCTATGTGCAGAGGTCTCTGCACATTTTTAACTACCCCAAAGAACTGTAGGAAGCAAACAAAAAAAATCCCACTTCAGTTGAGAAACAATGTTTAGATGGGAACAGACTATTTATGCCATTGTTTTTTAATGCCTCTACAACAAGACTTTCTCGCAGTGCATGCTGCAGATTTCCAAAACCTTCGCCTCCTCTGGTGATGTGCATCAGTCCAAGCTAAGGGCAGCAGGATGCCAGGCACCCTTCCTCTGTGAAATCTCACCATTTCGGATTAAAAAAAAAGGCACTACAAAAAAAAGTGGTTTTCTACTCTTCAGGAAGCCTGCATTTAAAGCTATAAAATATACACAGCACTTCTGAATTATCTATGAGTTAAACAGGATTTAATAAGCATACTTCCTATTTTTAGAGAAACCCTATGCAGTTTAGATGCACACGTTTTCTACTGCCAGTTTCCATGCTTTGGCTTCCACTGTTAAAACCTACTGAGCTGCTATAAATCTAACATCCACTGGAATAAAAATCTAAATGAAATATCAGGCTTTTTTACCAATATGATTTATAAATGCACCAATCACTTCCTAAAAGGAAGGCTTTCTCCAGTACAGAATAGGAACCACTTCTGATTATTCTGTACAATTGCTGTCCACCACGTTTGTGATTATTGCTTTACACGCCACGAGGAGGGAACATACATGTATCTGTCACTTACAATTTATTACAATGTCCTGAAAGCAAGTCCATCCATTTCTTTTTAATGAACTCCTGAAAGAATTTTTAAGTACATCCCTTAGACTTATTGTAGTTCTCCAACACTTTCTCTCAACACATGATGGATAGTTTCCATTTTAAAATATGACATTTGTTGTAATACAGTTTAAATTACTTTTCTTCCTGGAGCATGTGTTATTCAGAGTTACCATTATGCACTAAGAAATTGTACATTATGTTGCTGCTTTATCTCCTTTTATGGCTCATGTTACACAGTTGCATCTATTCAGGTACAATTACGCCGGGGGGAAATGATTTAACATTTGTATTAAGAACAGTTCTGTTCAGCAAATTTATTTTAGCTTTTGGTTAATTACTAAAGAGTACTAAGGATAATCCAAAACAGCTACAGTGTGTAGACTACTAAATTAAGTAAATAAAACACATGCACCCCAATATACGTACTCACAGTACAACAGATTTATGGTGCTGTATTTATAGGCAAAGTTGTAGTAACCTTTGCGTATTCCATAAATTTTTTTGTAGCATGGGCTAAAGAAATTTTCCCCTACAGGATTAGCTTTTAGTATTAGTTCATTTTATGTCTGAGTTGACACAAGTTTCACTGAGGGGAGTTTCACAAGAGGAATATCATTGGGGAAAAAAGTAATCATGGTATATACTTGTAGCAATGTACGAATTAAGAGTACCAATTTCTCAGATTCTAAGCATTATTTCATAATATAGGACTCCAAATAGAATAATTAATATCTGTTCAAAATTAAACTGTTTCTCTCTTCTGCTGCCGGTGAAAATCCAAAACATTCTCCCTATCAGTTATTACATCTTTGGATACAAACAATAAAATTCATGCTGTAAATTAGAATCTGTTTTGTTCACATTGCCAGTAAAATGGTGAAACAATATTTTTATATATACAGAATATAACCTGTTGGACAAGTACAAAGACATTTTAATCAGGCTATAATAGGTATTCTTTTTCTGTTCATTAAGATAAAGAAATGTTTGGCAGGCAAATGTTTCATTAGGTTGTAATTTGCTTTGATATGCAAATTAAGATGTAATTAGTTTTGCATTTCTGAAGAGGTAGAGGCTATGTGCTACACATTTTTATGTGTTGAGAGATGGAAGCTCAAGTGGTTACCTTCCTTCCTCCCCAAAACCAACCTGCAGACCCCCACTCCATCCTCTTGTAAATATTGTTGAAACCAAGAGCCTTCCACACCTTTCTCTCAGATGAAGTCTTAAAAATTTACTTTAAAAAGTTACCTCAAGAGTGTGTCTGCTCGAGTTGCTTTATTTTTTGTTTGGTTTCAACTCCATTCTGCACGATTGGAAATTGTGAGCCAGAACAAGCAGCTGCTGTAAATAAACACAACTCCAGCATCAGCAGGACAGGTACAGCAACTTAGAGCAGCCGGAAACCAGACACTGGCACCAGAGCCCGAGGTTAAGCAGGGCTGCATGTTTGAAATGAGAGAATTAAGCTTAAGACACAGAGGTATCTGGGGTTATTAACAAGCAGTGAAGGACAGCATGATCAATTCTAACTCCTCTTCTTAACAAGGCAAGTGTAAAGATAGATTTAAAATTTAAAACAATCTATTTGGCTCAGCCCACTACAATAGATCAGTAGGAATTAGTGGAGTAAACTATAACATTACAGGGTTTGGGACACCATCACAAATTATAAATGCTCCAACACATCACAAATTATGAGTCACCTATATATGTGTTAGGACCTGTCAGTGTTTCACCTTTTGAAAGCCATTTTGTTAGAAGAAAATAGCTTTTTCCTCTTCATTTAGCCAAAAACCTGGAATTGCAGTAGCTATGAAAGGTTAAAATATTTTAAGTTAAAGGTCTCAGGTATCCTCTATTGTGATCCAAACAGAAATTGATGTCTAAGAAGAAAATGCACATTTTCAGGTGTTTTAAGAAAGTCTCAGTAAGAAAAAGTACACAAAAAATTGACAAAGAACTTTGCCAAGAGATATTTGGATAGGAATTCTCCTTTTTACTTTTTTATTCACTTGTGCATCAACTCATAAGTGTCTCAATACATTAATTTTCAACAGTAAATGAAAAGACAGAACTAAAAGTTGGCTGTAATGCCAGTAGAAACATGTCACAAAACCTCAAAATTTCATAAGTATTTTAAGATGCACTTTAATAGATGAATTTACTTGCATTCCAAGCCAGGCTGAAAGCCATCTAAAACAATTCACACAACTGAGAAACCAAAGTTTTTAACTTGATTCCACTCTGAAAGTGAGAGACTGACTGCTTTTCTCCTCAGAAAGGTTTAACACAACTGGATAACATTGTGGAATTATCGTATAATTCTGTGTACTCATTCCAACACTCTAAGCCAGCGTGAAGTTTGCCAGTGTTGTCCTACGAAATATCTAAGTGCCACTCCAGCAAAGCAAACATTTTACTTCAGCATGAGTTGCCTCTGCAGGACTTTTGGGCATTTGCACCGAAAAACACATTTGCTGTTTCTAAACTGGATTCAATCCAAATGTTAAGGACAGCAGGAGCACTGAAAGGTTGAAGCCGTACATCAGATGAGCTCTATCATGCTGCCAGATGACAGACATGCATTTGTGACTTGTGACTCAATTTTAACCTTGCCTTCTTCGTACAGGATGACTGGACAGTACCATGCATGGAACACAGTTATTGAGGACAAAAATTACAATGTAGTTTGTCACATGACCACCAGTGTGGCATTACCATGTATTTAAATCTATTTTATCCACTGTTTTTATTTTACAATCTGATAAAACAGAAATTTGGAGATTATAAAAGTGGCCAGATCTGGATAGGAAGCATCCAGAAGTCCAGATAAAGTGAGGAGCACCCCCAGAGGCCAGGCTTCTGCTCAGTTTTGCTGCTAGGCTGATCTGTTGATCTTTCAAGAGACAGAGAGGGAGTAGGAAATAATTTAGTAATGAAACAGCAGGTTTGCATTTGAAAGAGGTGAAGAGGGATGATAAAAGGTATTAGTCCAAAAAAATTGAGAAACTCCTGTTATTTCTAGATGATCATTTTGGCTTAACACACTCAGAGTAAGAACAAACATGAAGGAGCTTATGCCTTCCACGAGCTGGAGATGAGGATGTGCTCAGCCCATGGTGACAGCAGTCACTGCTCTGAAATTACATTGACATCTCCCAGTCTCTTGCATTCACTTCCTCCTAAAAAGCAGCACTTGCCATAAGTCTGCCCAGTGTACTCAGATGCTTTCACATGACAGCTTCAAAACAGGTAACAGATGCCACTGGAGAGTAACAAGAATTTTCTTTAGATGTAATCAGTGCAATAGTGGCTTTCAAATGCATTAGTGGCACTTACAGATCATCTACAGCTTTTGGGTTTTAAGATAAATCATTCTTCCAAACACACACATCTTTTATCCCACAAGCCTGAAGTGTTGAGATCTATCACACTGAGAATTTACTGTGCTTATAAACAGAAGCACAATGTTCAAAAAACAAGAGTTTACAGGGATCTTTCATCCTGACACTACATCCTGAATGTAGCAAAACATTCAGCTCCCCTCTGGTTTTATTTTCACTGCCTGAAATGGGAAGATGACATGGATTTAATGAAATTGCATATGTTCTATCAAGATGCAACCCAAGAGAAGAGGGCTGAAAATGAAAAGCTTCAAGTTTTGACAATGGAAATAATGAGGAGACATTCACAAGAGATAAGGAATGAATGATACTGATCTACAAAGATTCACAAGTGTGATTTGTCATGTTCTGAGCAGGTCTGATTTTATGCCTGTCAAACTCAATAGAAATACTCCCCCGAACTCCACTGTGTTTAGGTGCAAGACCTTAATCTGTAATCTTAACAAGATCTACAGGCTAGAATTTCAAGCTAGAAATTCTGGACTTGAAACGGGATCACAGTTTAAGTGTGTTGCTCTCCAACTTTCCCAGATATATATTGGCTAGACCATCAGAGCGGTCTTCAGAAAGACACTGAATATTGATTTGAAGATAAGCTGTATTTCAGTCACAAGATTGAGATAGAAATTCCCATTTCAGATCTACAGAGACACCATGGAGGGCACGAGCTGAACCAGTTCATTCGCCCCTTAAAACTCCTTGACACCACGACTGAAATAAAAATGTTGATTGAACTTTTTAGCTGTTTGCAAAAAAAAAAAAATTAAACAGAAGGAATCAAATCAGTGTTGCCATGAGGTGTTTGGTGCTGTCACTGTTGCTCTAAGGGACCACAGATGAATCTCATTTGCAAGGGAAGAGCTGTGTGAGAGCAGCAGGCCGGCACTCGCCGTGCGCACACGGGATGACAACTGAAGCGTTGTGCTCAAAACAAACAGCACCAAAGCTCCGGCACAGAGATCTCACAAGCTCTGCCAACAGTCTGGAATAAAAATAAAATTGTTTCTTCTGTCACACTTTCCCTTTGATAATCTTTCAAGTGCATTGCAAACATGAATTAATCAGCTCTTGGATCACTCACAGCACTAAAAGATGGCTTCGGCAGAGACAGGGGAAACAAGATAAAAGAGTTCTGACTGCTGGTGCTGGAGAAGCCATCAGCTGCTAATGTAACACCACCTTATCCCACTTTGCAACGGAAGAGCTTTGGGACAGTCCACAAGAAATGAAGGAACAACACATTACAGGATGCTATTTAAGAGATCATCCCCCATCAGCCTACATCCTGTGTTTATTATCAGCCCAACTCTGCTGCAGCAGAAACATTGAGGAGTTTCACTACAGGCTCACGCAGCTGCGCAAGAAGACCAGTGACACATCCTTTGTGCAAGGTCACCCTCAGGCTTTGCTCAAATTTATTATAAAATGCTGTGTAGAAATGCTCATTCTTTGATCACTAGCTTTACGGTTTTATTATTGCTTCAAAATGCCCATGGAACAGTATGGCTTCAAATTCCAATGGAGCAAGTGATCTCCTTAACTTTGTCATGAATTCTTAGTTTCATAGCTCTATCATGAGTAGCAATAATGTGACATTTTGCTGTTTAAGCTTAGCAAACATATTTTAGCTTTAATGCATCTGTCAAGCCCATGAATTTTTTCATACACAGAATCATTTTAATACAAATTTCCAAAGGACTATGTCAGATATTTAACTGATAATGATTTAACTTTCCTTTTAAGAATTTCTGTAACAGAAGCCAGTGCTGCAGACAGATGTAGACAAGGTCTTGAAGTGCAATTCAAACAACTATGATACATGATGAGAAACTGCACAATTTAAGATACAGATGTGACCCACTTTGCCAGCACAGCAATCTTAACTGCTGTCAGGAGAACAGAAAAAATATCTTTGCAATATTAGATTTCAGTAGCCCCACAGAAAATATGTTTTGGTGTATTATTACTAAACTACTTTTGAATATCTGCACTAAAGTATGCATTTATGTCTTTTAAAAAAAGTTAAGTTTCTCATTTCTACTGAAAATACGTATCTTAATTGGTTTTGTTGTTGGTAATGGATAGCAGGAAGAGTAAAGGTTCGCTTCATGCATTAAGCTGAAAAAGGATACCTGAAAAAGAGAGCAGCATGCAAGTTTTATACCGTGCACTAATCTGCTTCAAACTTGCAGCACAACATCATTCTAAAGGAAAACAGACCCCAATGAGCTTTCAAGTTTTCAGTCAGGTGGTGCAGGTATGGGCAGGTGGGATTCTCTCTCATCCCTTGAGTTCGTCAAATGAAGGGTCAATATCTTTATAAAGAAAAATCTGGAAAAGAGAGTCACCTGATATGATGATGAAGATATGGAACTCTCAGGGTCATTTAAATTTGGAAGTTTGTGTCAATGCAACTAATCTCAGAAACTCCTTTATTTACACCTCTTGCACCTCACCATCAGCATCCCACCAGTCTACATTAGAAAGCGTTTCAGCTCGTGGCTTGGACAATAAAAAGCCAAAACAAGCCACTCTATTCTTTTCTAGGATGCTACGAAACAAGGTTTATAAACCTCATCACTGATTCAAAAGTTTTAACTATATGCACCTCACAAAATGAAATTTTAACTGAACTCATCTTGACAAAAATGGAAAAATATGTATATGCAGCAGTCACATGATCCAGGCAGTTACTATGCTTGCTGCTCACAAAGTATTAATATATAATAAAAAGAATGTTCTGCCTTATTGATCTTCAGACCACAGCTAAGAGCTCTAATGCTTGAAGCATACCAAGGATGTTTTGCTCTTTTCCTCGTTCTCTCCGTTTTTCTTTGGTTACATTATGCTAACCTCGGCAAAGTCGTTTTTATTACTTGATATGTTGTTGGTCTTTTCACCTTGAAATTGTTGACAGGAGAATAGAAGGCTCGGTGTTGTATTTTTAATCTCTATTCAAATATACATCTTGCTGGTTTTCACCCTGTCAAGTTAATCCCTTGGAAGTATCATAAAATAGCAGTGAGGTATAAAACTGTAGAACTGCTCAGTGTGGGACAGAGCTCAAACGTGCCAGGCATCTGCATGGAAGGCTTGTCTCTCCCTCAGAATGGGCAAAGAATTCCTCTGGGCTTTGTGTTTGTCATCTTAAACTGAAAGCTGTCTCGGCGATAAGGTGACTTGAAATAGAAAGCCTTGCATATGAAGCAGCTTCCCTTTGTGCTTTCTAGGATCAAGTGGAGTTTTTTTGTTTGCCTGCTTTTATTGTACGTTTCTTTACTCACTTCACAGCTATTGCTCTCTAGGATTTTAATTATAAGCTGTATAGAGTCTAATATTTCTTTTCCTGCACTTTTACTACCTCTCACTCATGTTCTGAAATGTTCATAACCATCTTACTACAAGAGAGATGACAAAAAAGCCTTTGAAAGCGCTGGCACACAGAGCAGATTCTATCACAGGGCAGTGATCAGCTGCTCTATTCCCACAGGCACACATTGGGGAGATCAAAGGCAGCGTCACGATTATGATTCCTCCATGGATCCATAGGCAGGAGCAGATGAAGGTCACTCTTTCATGAGACACGGAGCGGATACCATCACACCCTAATTCATTCAAATCACATACAGAATTTGCTGTGAGGATTTCCTCACTGCAAAGCGAGGAGATTCTCCTCAGATCTGTGAGGAGCATTGTGCCTTTTGATGTACCAGGTTTGAAGGGCAACTAGAGGAACTCCTGTCGAAGAAAATGAATTACTTTGGTTTTCACAGCCACCCTCACCCTTCTGTAATATACAGGGAACTTGCTTAGATGTTACAAAGCCACATTAATCAAAGTTTCATAAAGTATAAATCAGGAAACAAAGAAAGACACTTTACTTTCTTGTTTAAGATTGTTCATCACTACATTATTTATTTCTGTTTATGTTATTTTAAGTTAGATGAAATCCATACCAAAAATACAACCTGTAACTTCAAAATAGCAAGCATGAAATGGGAGCCTTGAATTTTTAATGAACTTTCGCCCTTGCTCTCCTGGACACGGTGCTTAGGTTCACAGCAAAAAGAGAGTTACTCACAAATTTCTCTCCCTCATAATGGACTTGGCAGTGAACCAGATTAAGCTACCATGAAAAAACCAAGTCCTAATCTAGAAATATCAGAATTGGTGTGCACTCTAAGCTGTGACCTGAGGTTTCATGACAGTGAGAGTCCTGCATTACCTGGACTCAAATTCCACTTCAGCAGTTTCCTATTGACTGCCATGAAACCTTCAGCAAGACCGTTTTTAACACCATACTAATTTCTCTGTCCTTTGAATCAGGACCAAGATGTTTTAATGATTGAAGCAATCCTGCAGCTATTGTCTCCATTTGAAGCTGACGTTAAAAAATAAAAAAGACAAAAGTTGAACTATTCAAATAGATCCTCTCCTTGATTTTCACTACAGGCTGTCACTCTGTTCCTGTCTGCAAGGAAGAGCAGTAGGATAAAATTCAATTAATAGCAGGTATTATGTGCTAATACAATCACAGCAATATTAACTGGACACTGAGTACTGCAATATATTTTATGTCAGGTTTTAATCCATTCCCGTGACACATTTTAATGCTCCATTCTCTCATTTGTTGGCATAATCTTTCCATGTATTCACATTCAATAAAACACCAAAATCTAGAGAGAACCAGCAGCCAGAGGGTTAAACTACATACTGGGGTACAAGCACTTAAATCCTTCTACAGGAGATAATTAACTGGGCTTCTGGAATTAAAGCCTGGGAGTGTTCCTACTGACACAGGGATTGGCTCACTGTAAGAAAAATGATGGACCAAGTTTGGCTCAAATTGGCTCCAATTCCTCAGCCAACCAAGCAGTATTAGCATTTTCCTATGATATCGAAATTAAAGGAAGAAATGTTTTGGACTGCATGCTTTGAATGAACCCACAGGGAAGGTCATGGGGATGCTCCATCTGTGCTATCTTCATCTCAGCAACCATTCACATCTATCATACACCATGCAATTAGAATTGCTATTAGGTTTTCATTTCCTTTTGAATGATCTACAGCTGTTAAAATGCAGCCCTTTTGTGGGAATATGCTGATTTGATTAAGGTTTTGTCAGAACAATATTCCTTAGCTCTACGTCTTATGAAGGTACAAATAGGAATTTCCAAGCAGCCAACAGATCAAAATTTAGAGTAGTTCAGTTAAAGCTCTCCAAGTTTTCTATTCCTGCTGGCTATTCAAGAATGTCTATATCGATTGCTTAAGAAAAAAAAATTAAAAAATCTTTAGAACTTGGGGTCATAACAAAATGGCAAAGCAAAACCAACAAATTCTCAATCACTTTCCTGAGAAAATTATTCCCCATGAAAACACATGTTAAAAGTACTTTGACCTGAGCTTTAAAACTTACAATCAAATGCTCTTTGCTGAATCTTGTGAGAAGTTACACTTCCCACTGCTAGCAATTATGAGAAAAACTTAAAATATGCTTGTTTGATTTAAACCTTAAGGTTAAATATGCGTCATGAACACAGAAACTGAAGATCAGGACTCCGTTTAAGCCTGACATCATTTCTGTTGAGTAAATAAAATTTTCATTGCTGTCTTAGTTATAACTACATTCCCATTCCCAGACAGATAAAAATATTTATGGTTTTACAAAATATGTTGTACTGCCAGCTCTGTTTATTGCTATATCAAGCATGGATGATGCATTAAGATTGCATAGGATGAACACCTACAGAAATTTAAAAAGACAAGTTCAGGCAACACAGCAAAAGTGAAGTTGCAGACAGAATGCAATTTAGAATAATCAATTCCTTCCTCCAGATAAACATGTTAGTTACCAAAGCTGGAATCTTACTTTGATGTTCTAGTAGACAGTCAACAAGCTTTTTGTTAATTGTCCATTAGAAATATTACTTCTAATTTGTCTCAGCAGAGATATTGTGAAAGAACCATTTAATTCCAGATGGCCAGAATGAATGATCTGAAGAATATTTTCTGGTTCAAATACGCCCTAGTGAGTTGTCATTCACCTGTGTTCTACTCTTCTCAAGCCTTAATTCCACCTTGCAGTTGCCTTCAAAAATGGATGAAGATAACACTGGAGCAGAGAAGGATGTGCATTCAGGAGGTTTGTAGCCAGTTGCGATCCTAGGGAAATTTTCTATAATCTAAAATTAACCTACTGGATTCCTGTCCTTCACCCTAAAGCTTAGAGCATTTTGTGTCACATTCCATGTGTGTTCAAGGCACACACTGCCAGCTTCAAATGATCAAATAAATCGAACGAAAAAGGAATTCTATCGTCAGAATGTGCTCTTCCCATCACAGTAAACTTGAAGTTTTTGCTTGACTGCTGAAAAAGAACAAAGAACAGAGAAACCAGGTACACACCATGAAAAGGGAAATTAGGAAGCCCAGCTAAAGAGGAGCCACAATGCATAGATGGGGTCTAAAAAGTGCACTGATGCACAAGAAATTCATAGGACTGGATACCATTAGCACTAATTGCAACTCCCTTTGCATCAGTACAAGTTACCCCCTAACTCTGGAAGGCAAGGACATCGTAAGAAGTGAAGAGCAGAAAAAAACCCTTGAGGCAGAGATGACAACGAGAAAACTCAAAGCCTGTCCCAGCTCCAAATGCATCTGCTGAACAAAGGCAGGTAATGACAACAAAACGGGGTGCAAACAGCGATTTCATGTCAGCACTTATCACCTCAACTACTTTTTCTGACTCAACTGTTTGACAAGCTTTGAAATAAGCTGGGTAACTACAAACATGAGACCCAACGAAAATGTAACCAAAGAGAAAAAAACATCGCTATATTACAGTTTTCAAGAGGAATCTGAACACTTCCAACCTATTCATACTCTGAAAAGAAAGGACTGTCAATGCATGTTTTGATTTTTCAGGAGAATCACAGGGGTATGTTCACACATTGCACTACATTTTAAATTACTGAGCACCATAAGCACGTAGAATCCTGATTGCTCTAAACTGAGTACAGGCACAGGCAAGTCAGAGAGAGATTTCTCTGAAGTTCACCTTTGCTATTTTTACTAAGGTTAAGCCTGGAGAGCTGTTACTGCTCTTATTTCCCTTCAAGAAATATTAGCACCTTGAATAACAGTGACCAGAACAAATAAAACTCAGCTAAATTAAAATGAATAAGTCAGCAAAAGTGACTCTGCGTGTCTGTAAAACCTCAGTATCTGTCATCACAGATGACTCAGCAGAAGATCAATGCTCTCCCTGCAGAGCCCTGGGATTTCACAGCTCAGCCCATACTGAGGCTTTACAGGAGCAGTTTCACATCACCAATTACAAACAGGTACAGACAGAAGATGAGAGACAGGACACGACAGCAAAGATGCTGGTAGGAGTTGTTTATGAGAGCCATAAACTACACAGGGAAACATTGCCCTACAGCAGCGGAAGGTAATTTTCAAGCAAAACAATAGAAATGATATCATAAGTCATGGGGTGCTGTTCACGTATCTATTAATCATGTCACAGAACATGCCCTGCTGTCCCGTTTTCCCTGTTGAAGTGGCAGGGATAACCTTCCAAGGATGACTACACCTGTAAGAGATCCAGGAGATCACCAAAGCAACAAACCTTTCACTCTGTGTGCTGTTGGTCAGGGCATGGTAATTGCTGAATACACACCTAAATAAAGTGCCCAAACCAGAGCACAAATGTTGACAAGGGCCAGATCAAGAGTAATTCCTAACTTGCTGAAAATATGAAAGTAATTGCACTCAGTCATTGGGAACAGCAGTCAGGATGCTCTATCACCTCCCAGAGAGAGGTGGATCCCATTCAGAACGTGACGACACGGCTGGTGCAGTTGCTGCTGGACTCCGGCATTTCAGTTCAAGTGAGATGCTCGTGGTTTGAAGAGAAGCCTACTCAAGGTTCATTCCCCAAGTCAAGAAAGAAAAACTTCCAGCTATTCTCTAACCTTAACAGGAATGGCTTTAGGTTTACCCCCTTCTGGCACATTCCCTCTGGCTTTGCATGCTGTCTTTTACCCAGGATGGCAGTGGGATTTCCTGAAGGCTGTACCTGCTAAAGGGCCAGTGTCCTGCATCCAGAAAACAGTTGCTGTAGGCACAAAACTGCCTGTGCTTAAAACCAGTTGTGTTGGAGGGAATCAACAGCACATGGGAAGATATCAGGCTATAAAACCTGCCCTTCTCACGAGCTCTTTCCTCCTTGACCACAGGAAAATAAAAGGCTTTTTTGATAGCTCAAGATATTTTTCATTTCTCAAATCTGTTCCACTTGCAACACCTTCAGTTTATATTTAAACAAAACACTCACTCCTGTTAGACAATAGACATCTGTTCTGAGGTGTTCAGGGTGTACCAAGGGCACAAGCATCACCAGCCTTTCCAAAAGCATGTTCTTAATTGCACACTTAATGACTGGTAAAAGTACAGAATTGGTGCGTAAACAAGCAGCTGCTTTCATCTATCTGGAACCCATTAAATTACAGCAATCAGAAGTCATCTGCTCTGCCAATCCTTATTCTGAAAGCACATAACAAGTGCAAGCCAATAGTACCACCAGTGTTCACATGCAAGGAACACCAGAGGAGGCTCTGAATGGAATTATTTTGGCCATATTTCAGTAAGGGCTGCTCAAACAGAACCATTCTGTCTCACAAGCCTAATCCAAGGGGCTTTTCCTTCAGGTCTAGAGTAAAGAACAGTGCAAATTTTGCTTTTAATTGAAGATTGGCAGACAGAAGTCTCTAGGGAAAAGGATAATGTACAAGCAATTAACTAAGTTAATATAATAAAAATTCATATTGATGAGAGAAGAATTAATAGTCACGAACTCTCAGGTGAATGCCCTGCTATGAAGCCAAAATGGCTCTACCTCTTAACCTTATCACAACAGTCAAATCCTCAGCAAAATTGCACAGATCATGACTCCTGTGTCTTAAAGAGAGACCGAATTAGGACAGAATCAGTGCATGGTCCAGGTATGATGAAGTGTGTACACAGAGGGAATGAACCACAGTGTCCAAGAGAAAAGGCTTATCTCTATTTTTAAAAGTAATTTGCTAATGCAATAGTGAGTTCCACAGCTAGGTGCTGATAATTTAGACATAATCTACCTCAGGCAATAGCAAGGCTGAGAAGTGACCTTCTCCATCCCAGTCAGCCCCAATTATTCTTTGTGTGAAAATGCTTTCTCACCTGTATATCTGAAATATAGATACATTCATTTTTGCAGTGTTCACTATAAAACCAGAGAGGAGGCTGAAACCAAGTCCTGATGCCAAGGGACATTTTGAAACAGAGCCTCAAAGTGAGAAAAGTAGCAAGATGCAAATATAAGTAGTTTGAGTAAATGTTCAGTGAATAACTCTAGAAGGACAAGAGAGGGAAAAAGCTCATTTGTTTCCATGTTAGATGAAGAGAGGAAATTCATAATCCATTGTCACCAGACTATGTATCACACAGACAAAAGAACTGTACTTGCACAGGCTAAAGGACACCAGTCGTTCCGTAGGAAAGATCCATTTGTCATATCTAATCCAATTTTTGCTTCTGAAAAAGACAGTCAAGAGGGCACTGTCAAGGTGTTTTGGCACAGTGATTGATATCTCCTGACAGCAGCTGCTCAGCCTGGAAGATGTGGCCTCCTAGAGCACAAGGATTCAGCTTTCCCACCAGCTGCCACACACTTCCTTCTCATATGCAAGAGCTTTGAATTACTGTAAATAAGCCAATCTGTTGTTGAACTGACAGAGTCGAGTGTCTCTTTTTACTCAAGTTTCATAGGAAAGATTGGTGAGTTGGAAGCAATAAGGACATCCTGGGGTTTGTGTTGAGGAGCAGTCACGGCTGGTCAGGGCGTGTGACATCGGAAATAAAGATCATGACTGGGATCCAGCTGTAAGTTACACATCTTTCATGCATAAAGCGCCTGTTCATCATGTAAGCATCAATCCTTACCAATAAATATTAAAGATTTGTGTACATGAATACTGCCCAAATCCCAAAAGCCTCATTCCAGCAAAAATCTCATTGACTTTTTGGTCAGCATTTAACAGAACACTAAAAGAAAAGCCCTTATGTGCTTTTTGAGATGAATACAGCCAGCCTGGAATGAAGCGTGTATGAACATTTCATTAACAAATTTTCACTCAATTTATAAATATGCATAAATATTTGGGGCTCATTCTTTGTCATTTAGAGCCTGACCTAAAGTCCTCTGAAGTCAGTACTGAGATTTCCATTAACTTCGCTGGAAGCTGAGCATGTCACCTAAGCTGGGAAGATAATGAAAATGAAAATAAATTATATGCACTGAATATTTTTAAGATATGATAAAGTTAACAGAGAAAAAACATTATTCTGTCAGCTCTAATCTTTATCCTCATCTCTGTACATTCTTTTCCTTGGGAAATCTGTAATGCTAGTAATAATCTGTATTTCTTTTTTAACTCAAATCCACTGGTTCCGTTACACGTTACAAGGTCGCAGAGGAAACGAGCTGTTTGCTGCAAGGTCCTGCACATTTGGTTGATGTGCTCCTCTTGCTATGTCAATCAAGAAGTTACATTGAATAAATTCAGCTCTCTTGGAAAAACAGCTTAAGTGCACTTAAAGGCTGAGGGTAGTAAAGTAAACAGTCTGCTAATCCTCCAAATGCAAATAAAGGCTCAACATCCAAAACAGCCTTTTTCTCCAGGCAATTATATGGCAAATGCATGCACAGGCCTTTGAAGTGCCAGCTCTTACAACATTTTATTTGCATAACAAATCCCTCAATAAACTTTTCTTTGCATAGACCACAGTAAAGCATGATGTATGGCCGCGTGATTTGTCCTCTAGCACCCCAACCATCCTATAGATTTACGCATCTCGTAGTCCACTCAGCATTCACTCATTCCAACTCTACCTGATTTTCATGGAGTTTCAGAACCATATCCATAGGACTTGCCCACAGCTGGAACTCTGCTGTTCCAAACTTGTGAGCTGTGAAATTTGTCAAATTTTACAAGCACTTAGACAAAATAGTCCAGTTTCAGCCACCTGAAGCAGCAGCAGAGGAGCCAGTCAACTATTTCAGTTGGAAGCAATTATTAAAATGACACATCCTGGTAGTTTTGTGCATGTATATACAAGTTTATTGCCCAGCCTATTAAAAGGTACAAGTCTTGCCACTTCTAAAGTTGTAAGTGGTATTACCAAGGAGTTATACTTAGATAAATCAAGCCTGCTTTAATAAATTCTTCTTCCATGATGGTGAGCTCTAATTAAATGAGCAGAAAAGCCTTTCCAAAGACTCTAGTACTTTCAATTATTTCAGAGTTAATATGTGACAAGTTTTCCTTTTGAAACTTTTCTTTAAATGACAAAAAGAGAAGTTAATTTACAATGGTCGATGATTTATGAGATTGTAGCCAGGTAAAAATGCCGCAGTTGGATTGGTTCAGTGTAACCTCAACTCTTTCATAACCACCTAGCGACAACGTAACCACCACACCACGCCACACTGAAGACAACAGAGGGACTATCAGCAATTTGGGTACCCTTTTTATCAACTGTTTAGCAAATTAGCTCACACTGTGTGTATCCTGAGCAATGTCATTGCTTGGAGTCAGAACAGTCCCAGAGCAAGTTCTAAGATGGTCTGTCAATCCCTGCTGAGAAAGATGCTGAATGTTTCCCTAGTGATCCTGTGGAACTACATTTTATAGCGTTTCTGTGCTCTTTAAAGATGTTAAAATGTCTTAATTTTAAATTGCCACATGACTATCTCATCATACATCAAATCTGCATAGCTGATACTCTTTTAGGGCATAATGAGGAGACTTCCCTTAATTAATGACATTTAATAACCTGAGTAAATTGAAGCTGAAGAAGTTCTTATCATTTTTTAGCAATGGTGCTTTTTCACCTCAGTTATGTTAATATTATATTCAGATGTAGGAACAATACCTGCATTTTACAGTAGAAGTTGAAAGATCATTTTCATGCCAAAGAAGCAGCAGCCTTTTTTCACTGTACAACCAGGTTACCAGCATAGAGCACAGTAGGCTGAAAATAACAGCATCAAGAGACAAAGCAAGGGAAGAAAAAAGGACAAACCCAGGTTTATACCCTCTGAAAACAGAAAATAGAAAAAGAGAAAGCAGCAGACACAGCTTTCAACCTCTGATTGTCTTTCTACAAGAGCATAAGCTTCCATGAGCTGCTGGGACCAGCATCACAGCTCTACAAGCAGCAAGGAAGACAAATCTCCCTCTCTTAATCCCACATGCCTGTGACAGGGAAGGGACAATTTGCCCAGCATTTCATTCTGAGGATATGGGAAGCCAGCAAAGAGGAAAGTCTTGACCTTCCCAGACTAGGCAGCAAGATGAAAAGGGAATCTCAGATCCTCCCGCGCTCTGTTCCCTTGTCTCACCATTGGGAGTTGGCTCCTAGAGCTCACTGCAAAGGCAGAGGAGCTCAACGTCTCTTGCTCTTCCCCTTCTCCCTTCAGACTTCAAATTTTACATTTCCAGAATTAACATGGTACACTTGTATTTATGGATTCCTAGAGAAAGGTTTACAATTTTAAACTGCACAGGACTGCAGCAAGAAGAAATCCAAAAATGTCTTTAAGTGAATGGCACAGATTTAAGACTGAAAGTTAACAAAACCTGACAGACACCCCTAAGTTGTTGAAAAGTTTGGCAATTAGTATATGAAGTTTTAAGAATAAATGAATTACGGTTTCTATGAAGAATTAAGCTATTAAAGGGGTATTCTTAGATAATGGGATAGACTACAAACTGCTTGAAGCAGGAACAGTCAGACTAGCATGTCCAGCAGTGCAAAAGAAAGCTGCTCAGATAACCAGATCAAAGGCTGTGTCTGTCAAAGCTTTCAGCAATCAATGTTAGTCTGAGAATGGCCACTGATCTTCCTCTATCCTTAAGTCTCCCTTTCTCTCATTAAAAGAATTCTTAGCTACATAGAAACATTTTTCAGAGGACAAAACTACAGAGAACATGCAGCAAGTGATCAGTGTCATGCACAGAGACAGTGAAGAAACAGAAACTAAGCCTGGTTCAATGACAGGTTTTACAAAATTTAATTACAAAAGGACTAATCCTGCACTTTGCTGATTCCAGCTGGTCACATCTGTTAGAACCTACATCAAAATTCATGTAAAATCCAGGAATTGTAACAGATATTCAAATTACTTCAGAGACAATTCTCCTATGGATATTCCCAGCCTAAAAGTGGAAGCGTTTATAATCATGTGGAAGGCCGGAAAAATTTCTACTTCTCTCATATCCAAGCCACAAGTCTGAAGAATGTGTCATTTTCCCATTTAGAATTGTCATGGCTGGATACTTTCAGGAGGCTCCATTTGTAGAAATGTTTTCGTATAAAACCCTGTGAATAGTTAACTAATTTGAGAGCTACTATTACCCTGTCCCCCAGCCTAGTAACAGCAGCATCCTGGAGGTTTTGTTTTTACAGTTAAGGTTACAAAACAGTAACAGCAAGCTCTTGAGTAGATCTCCGATAGTGCCTTGCTACAGCTTAACATGATTTACAAGAGACCTCAGTATCACTTCCCACATCTTAATATGTGGGAATATCAGGTAACAGAGCCTGCACGAAAACACCAGAGGCAGTCACTCCTAACTCCTAGGACAAACTGAATACAGGTTATATCAACTTCTAACAACAGTTTAATGAGACTGCTAATTAAACATCACAAAACTCTACCAATAGGGAATGCTGTCTAGACTATTTTTTCATTATTATTGAATTGTTTTTAAATTCAGACTTCAGTATTTAAACCAGCTGATACTTATACCAGCAACATCTTGCTCCATCTCAGCCAAGCAAGCAGAACAGCAAAGAGCAACCCATCCTCCCCAGCTGCCATGCCCCTCTACTTTTGCATCCATGACAAGTGGAATTATACCAGCTTGACTGCCATGGATTCACTGTAGCATACTCTGACATTCACACCTGGTACCCAGCATTCAATTAGTCATTCATAGATGCTGGATTTGTGGCAGCAAGGTCAAAAGGCAACTTTGAGCAGGTATTAGTCGATTTGGCATGAGAACTGAGCAAAGATGCCAAGAAACCATTGAGATAAATTGTCAAATGAGCAGTTAGACAGGGGAAAAAGCCCATTAAAGTTCTTGCTGGTGAGAGCACAGCAGAGCCCAGTATTCCTGGTGTGAGCATCAGAAGCAGGCCTGTAAAAGGATTTACAAAGCATGTGGTTGCTCAGTGTTTGTTAATAGAATGCCTCACTGTTGCCACGAGAGCCAGGCAAGCCCCACACACTGCTCTGAGGAGGGTATGCCCTGCATTCAGCACAAGAATTTCCAGCTCCTCGGGCACCCCGAGCCTGTCCTGGGCAGCAGCAGTCACCACTTCTGCCAGGGTAAGTGGGTGATTTAAAAGCACAGAGGGCACGGTATTCATCTCTGGATTGTGAGGAAAAATTGGAATAAACCCTTGACTGAGAGCTGCCCCTGGATCTTTATTCTTTCAAGCATTAGACCTTTTGTGTTGTATAAATGGTATTTTTATTGAATACGTGCCCTCCTCCCCCACTCCGCTTTCCTGTGTTCTAATCTCTTTCACACCAGTTCCTGAGCATCCAGACAACTTTTGTCCAAATCTACTCTAGTCAGGCACTAAGAAGTGGATGCACTTTATATGGGGACAAGTTTTGAAAAGCATCTATCCTCAAGAACCTCTTCTAACAAAATAATCAAGAGAAGATAGTCCAAAGATTGCAACACGCTGAGTACTTGAAGAGGCAGTATCTAAACCTGTGGGTAACAGGGCTATGGCAGAGCTCTTCCAGCAGTGCAGAACACTCCAAAGGCTCAATAAATCAGTGTACATTTTGTATAATCACTGTTTTCATCGAGCAGCTGTCTGGGCAGTAGAGGAGGCACCACCATCGTTGAAGTCTGCAGTCTGGTTTGATTTGTTTCTGCAGATCACGAACACACGGCCTATTTAGCTGTTTTCAGAAGCATGAAGTGACTGGAAAATCATGGATGACTGGAACCACCTCTTTGTTTGGCAATTTGAGTGTTGGTTTACCTACAAGTGCTGTTTGTGGCTATGTCTCACCATTATTGTGCACCTGAACACCCCGTTATCATCATCATCCTCTCCAAGAACAAACTGCATTGCTGCCTGTGATGTTTGCTTAACTCCTGCATTAGAAAGGCAAAAGGTGTTGCATTCCCACTGCACTAAAACAGTCACAAGTCAACTTCTGTCTTTTGGGGTGAAAAAAAATCTGTTAGCAGAGGGGTTTTTTTTTCCCCTTTGTTTTCATGCACCTTCCTATATGGGTTTGCATCTGATGCCAAAGTGCAGCACCTGCCAACACTCACATCCCAAGGGTCCCGTGGCTTTAGCCCAGCCCATTATTTCCCAGGTGCCAGCACTAGTCCCTTTCTGGTGCTAGAGCAGACGTCTCACTATAGGAGGACAGAACAACAGAGAATGAAGATGGAAGAAGCTTTTTGGACTAATAGTAAAATTATGCACTTTGTGTGGTGAGAAACAAACATTTGAATATCAACATTTAATTTGTCTTAATTAAGAATATTCTGAGAAAACAAGACCCTTTTCATAAGCCAAGTTCTGAAGCATATTGCTGCTCCTTCTTTCACCGAGGGAACTATGTTGGGTGTATAACTGCACTAGGGAGGGTGAGGATCACCTTTTGTTTAACACCTTTCCACACAGAACCCATAACTCTCCTCAGAACCAGTGCTGCTGATGATGGCACCAGTCAAAAACATTTAGGCTGAATTACAAATGATACTGCTGCTACAAATTCAAATTTCTACAAGCTCACCCACAGCTTGTATTTCACTTGTGGATTTCAGCAGTTCTTTCCCAGGAAGGACCATCTCAACACTCAAGGATTTCATAGAAGTTTCTAGAGACTTACCCTTAGATACCCAGACTCCTGATTTGTAAGAAAAACTCTCCAGCAAAGAGTAAAGACCAGTTGTCTCCACTTTCCATGCTCACAAAGCATATTGTTGCTTTTGAATAACATACTTAGATCTAATTGTTAATAAATAACTGCAGCTTGTAGGAAACAAGCTGTGGGATTTGACATCATTTTGCCACTTGTGTTATTCATCCCGTGTCTCACTTGGCCCACATTCATTGAAGTTATAAGTTAATGCAGGCTGACAGCACTAAAGCAGCCTGGCCTGCAGTATATCAGCCAGAGAGTCATCCTGTGTCATAAAACAGAATAAAGTGCCGTGCCTGTAAGTGCCACAATATAACATGCAAAGAGCCAAAAAAAAAAAACAACCCACACAGGGCTCATTTTTGCACCAGATTTAAAGTGTTACATCAAAACTCTGCTTATTTGTGCCATAGCAGGTGGCACAGGGTCCAAAAAACACACATTGCCAACGTCTACCTAGTGAAATCATGAAAATGCATAGGGTATTTTTGTAACAATTGCAAGGAGAAGAAAGTTTAATTACACTCGCTTCATCTCTCCTCATACAGTTCAGAGGCCTGCAAACCAATTAGCAGGGCTCTTCTTTCCTATTCATTAACTGAATCCTTCCAATGAGGTGTTTGCCCAGTTCTCACAAAAAGGGAAACAAAACAGAGTGTAGAGAGCTTCTGTTAACATTCTCATCCAGCCTAACCAGTCTCTTAGGTCTTTCACTACAGACTAATCCCTCCTCCTTCACAACTTGCATGCAGATGGGGACCCTTTAAAGTCCCCAGGGAAGGAGTTTAGAGGTCTGTTACAGCCCAGTCTTCTCATTTGATGCTCACAAGGGCTTGAAAAATAAATGAGACTATCTTAGATTATTCGCATTACGGAACTTGTCAAAATCAGGCACACAGCTTTAGGATACTGTCAGAAGAAAGAAGCAGATTCCTAATTTAGATGCTTTCATTTGCCTACTAAAGGCTGAATTACCATTGGAAAGCCTAGGTAGCTAACTTAGGCTCTTAAATCTGGATGGGATGAATACATTTCCTTCTCCAATCTCGCTCTCAAAGCTGCCTTTTATTCACTAACTGGTGAGTGTCAGAAGGGAGCAAAACAGGAAACAGCATTAGGAAATCTGCCTGTGAATTCATACAAGTGTCACAAGCACATTCAAGAGATTCAGGTGCAAAGTCAATACCTTGAATGTTTCATGCTACGCTTGCTCAGATTGATCTAATGCCTTGACAAGTTCTCCGGGATTTGCATCAGTGTTTGTTATTTACACTCACAGTGGAAGGATTCCCCAGGTCAGGGCCAGTCCATGCACAAATTCAGAAGCAAAAATCTCATGCCCCAGGCATCCAGCCTAGGACACAACAAATAATTCAGAGAGGAGTGGAAGGTAGTAGTGATTAGTGTTACTTGCCAATAACTCCACAAAGCAGTTACTGATTCCTTACAACGGAGAATTTGAAACAGTTTAAAATGGTTACAGGTCCTCCCCGGCCAGAGTGGCAGCATGGAAGAAAGAATTTGCATCACTGTTCTCATCACAGGTAGAAGAGAGAGATGACATTGCAATGAATAGGAGCAGAGATTGCAAAGGGCCATAAAAGTACCCAATACCTAACGAAATCTTGCCTCTTCTTCCAAATAAGAGATACAAGAACTGCTTTAAAAAGATAAGAAATATACTGGGTCTCTGATACAGAATGCCTAGATTCTGCAGTAATGCAAGAAAACAAACAAATGCTGAAATAAGTACCTCCACACTTGACTTAGTGATATTAAAACTTGCATTTAACAAAGCCATTGAATCTCTTGAGAGCACAGACAGGCACAGTTGAAGCCGAACTCACTACACCCAAATTCATGAAGTTTAGAATTGGTTTAATGGCGAGATCAAAAGGGTCTCCTCCTCTGTTACACTTACACACTGAAAGAATCTTTTTTTCAGAACAAAAAATATCATGACAAGTATCAAGTGGAATGCCCTCCACAGTAGCAGCCCTCTTACAAGGGCACAGATGCAGCAAAATAGAAAACCTGTATTCACTCGCTGATACAGAAAGCCAAATTCAAAGCCCATCAACTGTAAGCTGCATCATGACACAAGCTACCAACAGCACTTGGGAAATTATTGAAGTTGCAGTCAATATGTTTTGCCATCAAAAAGCCAGAATGAATTACAGGGAATGAAAAGACATAAGCAGAAATATTCACAGTATAAGAAAATTTTCCACCTATTTATGAGATACCAAAACCCTACTTTCAGTTTGTGGTCATGCCAGGGAGTCATTTCCCGTGCAATATAGAGGTTTTATTCTTCCCATTTCAAGTGGTACAATAAGACCACAATCCAATTCAGTTTGTAAGATGAATTTGTCCGTAAGGAGAAAGGAGAACATTTGGCGAGAAGAATATTACAAATAACAAGATCACCACAGACTCACAGAATACTCAAGGTTGGAAGAGGACTCTGGAGGTCAATTAGTCCAACTTGCTGCACAAAGCTTCAAAGTCAGACCACATCATTCAGGGCCTCTTCCAGTTGAGCTTTCAGGTCTCAAAATCTCTCTCCAATAGAGAGGCACTGCAATATCTTCAACAAAGCTCTCCCAAATGAAGTGAATTAAAATCTTTCAAGGGACAGTTTTGCTTGCTCTGGTAAAATAGATTAAAGAAGCAACCACAAAAAAGTTCATGTGATTACACTTGGCATGCACGCTCTACACCAAGTAAATCTTTGCCATCTTAACCAGTTTGAGATGAAATAACCTAAGGTAAAGCAACTACTGTCTTTTATGGTCTTACTGACTACAAGGTCCTGAAAAGGTCACACTAACTTACAGATTCCTAGCTCCAGGACCCAGCAACCCCAGAGAAGCCCATGGGCTCTATTTCCTACACAGGGACCATAGGATATGAACACAAAGAGTGTAAATAAAAACTCATCGTGTGCAAATGCTTACAGGCAGCTGGTTCTCTATGCAAAGCTCTTGGGTTATCCCAGCGAGCTCCCAGGAACAGTACCCTGGCATATTTGGGAATTATCACAAGGCAGAACCCATTCCTTACAGACATTCTGCATGAAGAGTACTTAATAAAACAGACAAAACCAGCACAATAGCTGGCCAGTGCCGGGGCAGCTAGGGCAGTCCTAAGCACCTATGACAACAGCTTATGTAATCTCAAGAATGTAGGACAAAGCTCCTTCTATTTGAGATACTGACCACTTATTTTTCTTTCCATTCTGATCTACTCCTTCTCATCCAAATGATCCATCTTTTCTAAATGACAAGGTAATGGGTTTGTTTCATCTCATTTTCTTGTCTAATGCCAAGAGCATGCACTCAACACTCCACTCCTTTCTCTGTCCAAAGAAAACACAAATCCACACTTTGCTCTTTCCCAGGAGAAAAACCTCATTTGCCACAGTGAGAAGGCCCAGTGCCAGCAGGACCTGCAGTGGAACATTTCAGCGAAGTGCACGGGGGAGTCCCAAACCAGAGGAAACTCCAGGGAAAGTCAGAGAACATTTCAGGAGCATCAGTGGCCGAGACCCCCACGCACATAAAAACAGCCCCCAGGCAGTGCTAAGTGCTAAGGAGCAGGAGCACCAACCAGTCCAACAGGCCATGGCACAGCAGCCCACGCAAAAGTGCGCTTATGGACAGGGTCTAGGGCTGGACTTGGTGTGCCAGGTAATGGGTTAGACTTGACCTTAAAGATCTTTCCAACCTTAATAAGTCTCAGATTCCAATTTGTTAATGCAGAATGAAAATCCCCCTGTTCAAGCCGTAACCTGGTGACAATTTGTTGCATTTGCTGCTTGAAAGAGCATCATGTTCCAGACATCAGCAGCTCAGGTCTAGTTCCAAGGGAATATCCTGTACACACAACCAAGCCAAGATCCTGTAAGCACTTAGAAATGACTACAGCTACCAAATGTGAGCACAAACAAAAGCTTCCATTTCATAGACAAGTTAAAAACTGCAGGATCTAGGTCATAGTTTTTGGTGCACTTCCAAGCTTTTAGAATAAGATTACATTCAGAATTATTATGCAATTAATGGAAATTAATTGGATTTAATAAGAAGTGAAATGCCATCATTTTATTTTTTAGGTAACACTTACGGTGAAATCCTGACATTACTGAGGCCAAGGGAGTTTTACAAACAGCCCCCTGGGAGCCTGAATGTCATCCCTAATGAGATATAATACAAAATTACTGATATTTAGCATCCTCCAGCATGAGGCTATGATTATAAATTATTTACACTTGAACATCCATACTGCATAATGTGTTTAAAATCAACTTATAGGTAAAGAACCTGAGTCATCCATTAAAATCGTTATTTCACTGTAACAGAAAATTAGGAATTTTTCTAGTTAAACGTGCAAAAAATGAATCAAAAATCATGCCTATACAGCCACAGGTTTACTTGTTTTGCTACACAGATATACAGACTCATGGGAGGCACAGATCAAGATGCTGGGTGGGTGATTTCTAATCACTGCTGGATATAAGCAAACATCAAAAGAAACTCAATGCCCCAAGACAGAAATAAACTTCATTGTGCTCATATTCTTAAAGAGTCCTCTTGTGTCTTTACTAGGAAGCAAAAAGGAAAAACAGACACCCAGTATCACAGTTAACCATTTGCACTCATCAGGATTCCTCATCAAACAGAGTGAAAATAATCTATTCAAGTGTCAAATATCAACATTTTTCCATCCTTAAAGCGATATTATTCTGTACAGGTAGTTTAAATATGACTGGATAAAAGGATTGCTAGAATACTGGTGCCCTAAAAAGAATTCACACCCCAGAGAATCCAGGAAAGGACTATCAAAAGAGAAGGAAAAGACGCTAGTGCCACATGTATGGGCTTTGAAGCTCTGAAATATTCTGAGATCTTACTCTACGTCTGTATAAACCCCACTGCCGAATCCAGAATGACCAGAATCTGCTACAAACAACACTAAAGTCAGATTACTTGGCAAACATCTCTGCTCCTTCCAGTGGCAAGGTTTAAAAGGAACAGTTTATAGAGACATGCCACAGGAAATACTGCTTGATTGTGCACATTCAGTTCTCCCATAAACCACATTCCCATCACTGGGTGTGTCTCAAATGGGTATTGCTCATCCAGTGTATGTCAGAAAAACAAGATGAATTCCCTTTGTCAAGGGGAGCATCAGCGGGTGCAACTGAGGCTGCATCATCTTCTCAGCCTCAGAAATCAAATACAGCTGATGGATGCCCCGGGACACAGAGAAAATCTGAAACGTGAAACTGCAGAGCGGGCCCCGGGGAGGTATCACAGGTGCAACACAAACTGCAGCAGCCCAAAGGCACCTTTCCTCTGTCTGCTCTCCAGTCCATGTCACAATGCAGCCCCCACACTTCCCTTCAATCCCAAGATAGAACCAGACAGGAAAAGCAGCAAGTGAACTGCTGTCACCTCATTTTCACTTTGCTTTGTTCGTGGGGTTGTTGGTAATTTTATTTTCCTTCTGGTGTTCAAGCCCCAGTAATACAGTTCTATGTATATCAACACAGTCAAAGCACTGGGTAACTTCCCTCAGAGGAATAGGGATTGAAAAAAAAGCCCAATATGAACACAATTATAACAGATCATAAACTTTTAATAGGATGCATTTCACTACTGAGGCACAGTGTAGTTAAGGACTATCATTCTTTTTAGGATTTCTTCTAAAGTTTTTTCTTTCATTTCAATAAAAAAAACCAAAATCTTTTTAGAAACCCAGCTGTGTTCCTAGTCTACATTTTATGCAGACCCGTTCTATTTGCTCAGGTTTTGAGCAATATCATAATTTTCACTCACTCTTTCTCCTGAACAGATCTATTGCATAGTGCATGTACTCCAAAACTAGTACTTCCAGGAAAATTAACTGTAACAACTATGGATAAAATCATGTTTTGTTTATATTTCAGGTACTAAACAGCTGCTACTAGCTATTGCTACCAGATGTTTTAGAATTATACGCAACATTATGCTCAATCTTAACTTTTACAGAATTGCAAGCTAATAAAAGATGACACTGCTGTAGTCAAATGATTTATTAAAGGAAAAATCATTAAGCTCCTCTTAAACTTCACACCCCACTACCCCAAATAACTCGTCATTATATACATCAGTGAACAGATGCAAATGTCTGTAGCATTTTGAGGTTTCAGTCCTATCCCATACACCAATTACACATCCAGCTGCCTTTAACAGCCCCACGCACATCTGTCCATCTGAACCTGAACGTGTGATGATTGTTCATTTCGTGGTTAAACTACCTGCAGCGTGACACAAATCTGGGCTTCACACAGTTCGCACAAGGACCAGCTTTTTCTGCCACACAAATGAGCTCTTACATGGCCTAGGTAACAATTTACACATTGAAAACACTTGGAATATAAACCCTGGGATTACTGAGCAACAGAACATACAAAGATCTGCTGTGTAACACTCAATTTTATTTAGACACGTCACTTTGCAAATAATTCAAGAGTTGGAACATGTGTTGTGGGATTTTAAGGGGTATGAGAGTGGCTTTTTTAACAAAGTCTTGTAACCTGATGATAGTCAGAGTACAGGGGTTATTTTGTACAAGCTCCCCAACTGAAGTCACAGAGCAGCAACAGCCCACGGAGCCAACGGCCTTTCCCATCCACAATCACAATAAACATAAGTAATGCCAAACAGGAGCCACAGTTATTGTACACCTGGAAACTGTCATGGGTTCTTCTGTGCTAACGAAGCCAGGCACAGGTACAGTAAATCTAAATAGCTCCTTTCAATCTTCCAACAGGAAAATACACACATTAACTCCTCCACAGAGTACTTTAAAAGTTTGCGTAAACCTGTGTCTAGGCAAGCAAATAAAACATTCCACCTAATTTCCCCCTCACACGTGGCAGCAGAAGGTCCTCACCATGCAAAGAAAATTACCACAACCTGAAGCCTGTAACAGAGCCCATTAGAGTGCAAGGCGCTGGGAAAAGGTCCTTGAACTGTGATCTAAATCAGGAGCAGGTTGACTTAAGTCAGGGAAATCCCCCTGGAACAACATGAGAAAAGCAAAATACAAGTGCAGAGTGGCTTCAGCTAAGTTTTAGCAGTTAAACAGCTTTTTCTGGAGCAAGAACATGTGCATGTACTATTTCATCAGCTTATTCTACCATGTAGAGAAAAAACAAGCCAACACTAGAAAGGAAAAGAAAAAGAGAAACAGTGAGGGAGATGAGCCAGAAATGATTGTTTATAACTTTAGATAGCAAATCCCCAGTTAATGTATACTAGTCTAGCTCCACTGAGGCCACAGTAGCCACACAATTTACACAGCTGAGCATCTGGCTCTAAATATTTAACTGTTCAGCATTCTAGTGTGCATCCTTGCGTAGCAGAGCTTCTCTGACTAATCACACTAGAGGTAACCACATCTTAAGTGTGTAGTTCTAAATTGAGTAATATTACCATTAATAACAGTGCCTAATTAAGACATCTATAATGTTTTTAATGAGAAAAATTGAAAGTCCTTCTGGAATTTTTCCAGTCAAATTAATTCTGAGGACTTTAGACGTTATTACAAGCAATGTTACAGGAATGAAAATTAGGTCTAAATTAGGACATGTCACTGTACTTAAAAGCAGGAGGGGGAAAAAAGGAAACAAGTTCCATTTTCTGCTTTACACACTATTCTCTGCTATAACATCGCACCACAGGGGAAAATAAAAAACACCATTTTGTGGTTTGCTCCAAGTTGCCCTGCATCTAGTTATACCTGATGTATCTCTAAGGTCTGCTCATATTTTGACACTTTGCTTTAAGGCTCTTTTTAAATATCACATCAGTATTCTCTTGGGAGCATGTATTTCCAGAACCTTGAAGTGACAACTCCTATTGGGCTGATAGAGACTCAAATCCTTGTGGCTATAATTCACATGAATTATGCTTGTCCAAGGAAATCCTTCTGAGAGGCTGCATGTTTAGGCAGGGAGCATTCGTGGTTAAAAATTATCCAATCCAGCCTGCCAAAACCACAGGGGAAGGAAGGATCCACACGGTCCTGAATGAAGCTCTCGAGGATAACAACCAAACATTTCAAAAGCTGTCAAACCTGGCGAGTTTTTATTTGTACTTCTTGTAGACCGGTCCTTCAAACGACGCCATGCACATTTCTGGTCTGCAGCTGCTGTTGCTTTATTATCGCTTCCATTGTAAGAATTGAGCAAGCATAAACCCACGAGTCTAGTGCACAGCTGGACCAGGTTACTTCGAAGCCATAAAGATAATCATTCCTTGCTCTTCTAAACAGCTTATTTGGGCACTTGCTTTCATACCACCAATGTGAGTTTGAATGTGTTCAAAAATATACACAGGTTCAAAACCTGAGAGCAAGAGTGAGGACTGGGTTCTGGCTGGATTTGATATGAATATCTCAGACTCAATTAGAGGAACTTGAGGTGAATCCCAAAAGTTCAGAAGCTTCAATCTTAAGGCATGAATATCAGTCAAAAGAATAATGAATTACAAAGTATTACCTTTGGGAATAAAAGAAAGGCCACTGTAGTTCAACAAAACACAGGCTTTTGCCTGCCCTGCACTGTGTGTATGATCCTATATATTCATACACACTTTCATGTATATATGGGGATACCCACTTAACATTCTCCTCACTGTGGTACCCAATGCCTTCACATGTCTCCACACTCTACCACAAAATGCTTCTCTCAGATCATCCTGATTCAAAAAAAAAACCAACTGTGAGTTCTGCAATTCATTGTGTCTTAATAAAGACAAACACAACAGTGTGTGTTTCAGGCTGGTCTGTTAATTAGGTGGCTTGTCCTTGAGACAGAGATTGCACAAAAGGCTTTTTTTTTAATGCATTGTACTAACACTGAGGATGTTGTCAGGGCTCAGATAATATTTTGAATGGGCTTGCAGCTTACAATGATTAAAGTTATGATAATAGCAAGGACATTCAGATATATACATGTTCCCTAATAGCTCAGGGAGGTTTATCCTCTTTCAAATCATAGTGTTGTTTACCACATCCTAGCTTAATTGAATTTAAAGACTCATCAGAGAAAGAAAATCTGATTTTTATCTTCTGTTAATACCACAATATACTAAAAGCAGAAAATAAACAAAACGTTTATCTGTTATTAATACTTGACAGGCATAACTCTTGGACTTTCAGAAATGACATCGCAATTATTGCTCCCAAGTATAATGTCAAAATGACAAACTTTAAAAATCGAGCATTTCTTTTCAAGGTCTTGCAACTCAAATGCTGCATTCCACCTAAAACATACAAATCAAAGAAAAAAGTGCTAGGATAGAACTAATATACACGAGAATGGCATAATGCAAATTTGTATTTAAATTGTAGCACTCCTACTGGCCATCATTGTTTTCTTACAAAGTGTTTCACATACAGGAGTCTGATGAATTATTACTCAAACAACTAACCCTTAGCTATTGGGTTGAACCTCTAGTTTGAATTGTGTTGTAAAGAAAAAAACAAATCCATTTGCAGCAGTCAGCTGCCAGTTGTTTTCTGTAGGACTTCTAGCAAGTACTTCACTGGGGACACTAAGGATTGTTATATGTGACTTTTGGGCTGCACAGATGCCACACGTGGAAAGGAAATCACCAGCTTGGCCATGTGGGAAGTTCAGGCGGGTCTCACTGTTTCCCTCCTCGGACTAGCTCAGAGTAAAACCACAAACACTGGGAAAGAGTGAAAAATGTGGCACTTGGAGCCATCAGAGGAGCCTCCAGTGGCTGCACTAAGATTTCACTAAGAGCCATTGCCTGTGCTTAGAGTAGGCAGATGAACACATTATTCCAATGAAGGGGAAAACCGGAGTAATTTGTTCTTTCATGCAGAAGGAGAGAAGCATTCCTAGTAGACCACCTCCACTCCTTTCTTTGATCACAGCAAACTGCAGACAGCAGACGGAGAGAGTGGGAACCTAATTCTTTCAGCAAGTTTAAAGCACGACAAACACGGATCCAGCAATTGTCACGTGTTCTGTCAGGTTGTTTGACATGGCTTCTCTAAGAATACCAACAATTTCTTGTCTTAATTCCTCAAGTGCCTTTGCCCATTAAGGCCTATCAGGATGACAAAGAAGGATGAACTTGAAATTAAGGACAACCTGATGACTTCCGTGAGTCTGTGTGAGATGGGGTTTATCCAGCAATGGCAAGGAGCAGCTGAGAGTAATCTCTTATCCATCTGCCAGGACTCACATGGATCCTCATATAAAATACGTTTTTCAGTGCTTGATTATCATGATTTAGAGGGTAGAGGGATGAGGTACAAGAAATGCATGAGGAATAAAAACTTATTTCAAGATAAATCTTTTCTGCTTTTATTCTCAGATTTGTAAGCACACAATTTGCTTTAAATTAACTTGCTTGTAAGCATTTAAGTTGCCAAGCAAAGAAAAATGACAGTACTTGGGGGGGGAAAAAAAAAGAAACCTTGGGGAAAATATTCTTAAAAATCCATTGATTCTAACCTTATTTTTCTTTAAGTACAACGTTGATGCTGATGAAGTATTTCAGATTATTGAACAAGAAAAAAAATGACAACAGTCAAGCCTCCCCTTCGGGTGAAGTAATTCTGTCAACCACAATTCCCCAAGTGCACAGAAAATACATCTTCATCGGCACAAGAAGCCTGCAACACATCTTTAAGACGAGGACTAAATTCTGGCAGCACTGCACAAAGAGAGGGATGGATTGCTCATTAAGATACAAATTAATTACTATAATTAAAGTAATTAGTTCAAATAAACAGAATGAGTGCAAGACTCTTTCCAAGATCCCCCAACAAGCCACTTTGCTCTGACTTCGCAGTGCCAGGATCAACATGTGCTGATGGGTGATTTGGGGCCCCTGAGCTGTGACTGCAACCTGCTCGTTAAAGATTTCCTGTAGGACTTTGCACAAGCTACCTTCTTGTTTTGCACTAAAGTTTTCCCTGCTCTTAAGTGATATTATCATGTAACTCCTGTTAGAAATCAGGAAAATGAAATCAGAGACATTGCAGCATACAGGAAATGAGGTTCCATCATTCTGTCACATTAATCATGGCCCCCCGTGATGCAATTCTGCCTTGAAAGACACATCCAGGTGTTTGTAACTGTAACAAACAGATGTAAAAGGCAATTGAGAAGAGTCACGTTGAATAGAGGCCACCTGCCTGTCCTCAGACTTGCATTACCCTCCATTGCATGGCTTCATGCAATTCCCATGCAGCTCTGTACTAGCAGGAGGCAGGTGCCCCAGCTACTTCAAACCACAGGACACAACGAGGGTCCAGCATCTCCTGAAACTCAGCTCACCTGCTCAGAGCTTTGATTTCAGTTAAAACCTCAAAACTAACAAAAGTTCATTGCTTAATTTCTCACCCTTGTAAATGCTGGCACCTTTTGACTAAGAATTTGGTTTTGTAGTTTTTTATTTATCAGTTTCTGCCACTCTTGAGCCATATCAAAATCCCTGTCTGGCCTCCAATAGTCCATAAAAATGTTCCAGTAAATTCTGCAGCTCAAGATGTACAGCTGATACCTTGCTGGGTACACCAGACAGCAAAAAGAAAAATATTGCTAATGTAAGAAAGAATATTAACTTAGTTCCACTAAGCATTTAGAGGTTTTTTTATTTTCTCTTTTCTCTTGGTTTGTAAAATAATTGAAAACTTTGGGAGTTCCACGAAAAGCAGAGTTATTTTTCCCTGCCAGAAAAACCAGTTTTAGAGCAAATGGTCTGGGAGAGATACTCAGAAACTTCAGAAACCCTGGAGACCTGACTGCAGGACAGTCTGTCAGACAGTAACTGACCCCTTTCAAAGAAAACTGAGTTACTGCTTTATGTTATCATTCTTTTTTTTTTAAATACTACACCAGAGATTTTTCACTGTTCTGTTTCCAAGCCCCTTGCAGAGGCATGCTCATTACATCTTAGGGATCTCTGGAGAGGAGAAACTCATCTTTCTAGAACACAGAGGGCACAGTCCTGGGTCCCTAGACTAACGCTGCAGCTCTGAGATCTTGACACTGGTCAACTCAGATTAAGATTCTTCATTTCCAATATGTCTTTTCTATATTACAAGGATAATGCAGCATTGACCATGTCAGAGACTACTCTTGGTGGCAAAAAAAAGTTAACGCTCTCCCAAGTGCAGTTACCCACAAGACCACGCTGACATTTCAGGAGTCAAGAGGAGCTATTTTTAGCTGTGTCTAATAATATTGCAAGTTCCCACCCATGGAATCTGTGTGCAATCCTCCACTGAATTGGCAGCCTTTGGCAGTATCACTGCCACATGATTTGAACCAGGCAAGTCTCAAAAAGCTGCCACAGCACTGTGTAGCCAGCTTGAAAATACCTTCACTGCTCTAGGGAGATGAGTGATCCCTTTGGAATTGGCTTTTGGAACAGCAAACTAATGAATCACTAACGGCTCTAAAGTAGACAGAATGTATTGCAACACAGCATGTAGTGCTGCAGAGCCGAAGGAAATCTGTTTACAGTGCTTCAACAGACACTTGAAATCAAGATGCTCAAGGATGAGGCTGTTAAGAGAGAATTGAGGCTCCAAGTGCTGTGAGGGAAGTTATCCCCACCAGGACCAGCAGCCATTCCCTGGTGCAGGGTGGGCTCTGAGCCCCAGGCACATTAACCAAGCACAACAAGGCAAGGCACAGCTCAAGGGAGGGCGCCCACGTGGAAACAGGGCAAGGGACAGAGCAAGAAACAGCCCTGTCCTCCTGGGCCTGTTGGTGCCTGTCCTTCAGTGCTAACTGAGATCAGAAATTACTTCTGTCATTCAGACACACGCAGTGCCAACCTCCCCCCAGCCACAGCCGCCTGGAAACCCTGTCACTATGATTTATGTGATATTTGCTAATGGTACAGGGTTGGCACCAAACTTTGCATTCAAGCCAAAGGTCAGCCTTGTGCATATGGTTGGTGGGAAAAGACACTGCTTTACAATTCTGATTCTCAGTGAAGCAGCACGGTCTGAAAAGAGAAGCTGAAACACAAAAACAAAGTCTGTGCAGAGTTTGCTGGGCAAAGGGAAAACCAAAGCTCAAAACCCACTTCAAACTAAGGACACTGAAAGCCATGCCTTTGAGGAAGCTCCCTGCCCTGCTTTTGCCCAGCCAAAGCTGGGCTGTTACACAAATAAGATGCTTTGGCCGAAAGGCCAGAAGTGTAGTCCGAAAAGTATGCAAAAAGGAGCATAACTTTGAAGAGAACAGTTAGAGCTTTGTCTGGAAAAGACAGCGATTTCAGTTGACTGGTGCTGCTTATCCAGTGACTAGTTACATATTTTATAGCAGAGAATTATTAAGTGAGACAGAATAGCAGTTTATCCCTTCCTTTTCTCCCTCTCTTTTTAACTCCACAAGTACTACCCACCTCCCAGTCTAGTAGCCCTGTTTCAGTGTGAAGCCTTGCCAGTGAGCACTGAACAAAATAACAGAGAGGTTTCATTACAGGCGCTAAGGAATCTGATCAGATTATCCATTCACACAAACATATGGAAAAGGAGCAATTTAAAAGACATTGATTATTCTTTAAGCGAATTCCTCAAGATTTGTTGTTAGTGAAATTCATGCAAACACAGCCACAGGAGGTGACTGCACAGTGAACCAAGGAATAAGAATGTGGGATGAGAGGGAAAAACATTTCTCTCTGCTGCACTGGACTTGACCAGCATATGACAGGCAGCAGGGTAGTACAAATAAATCAAAGACGAACTATCATTTGCAGCTAAGAAGCTTCAGACCAAAAAAGCATCCAAATTCAACTGCAGTTACTGGAAAGTAGTTTTAGAAATATCAAAAATAGCTGTAGCAATGTCAGATCACAGCCCTACCCAGCTGCTGCATAGTCTTCCCTCCCTTCCACAAAGAGGCTCAAGATCAAAGTTTAACCTGGTCACCTCATTTAAAACCTACCCCTAACCGAGAACCTGGCACAAAATTCTGCACACCCTGTACGTCTCTGGCTTGTAGACTGGGAGAGATGTACTGCATGTACTTCCTCCGCTTGTAAAGCAAAGGAATGTGCTCACAAATCAACCACAGTTTTATGAGGGAAAGAAGGGAGGATCTTCAGTTCCCATCATATTTGGAGCTTTATTCAGAACTGCATATCCTCCCCAGGAGCAGTGATGCCGTGGGGAGCGGCAGTATCACAGGGCTGATGTGCCCCTGCCTCAGCCACGCTTCTATTTCCATCCCCTGCCCTTCCAGGGGTGTTCCAGTGAGACTGAGCTCTGCAGCCCTGACTGAACAGGGCACTTACACCACAGAGCACCCACGGAGTTACTCCCTTTTTAAAGCAGCTCACAGCAGAATTACGAGGTGGTTGCAACCAAGCTAAGGCTGCAGCTGGCAGCGGATTTTGGCAGGAACTTCCCACAGGTGCCCAAGCCATAGTTCTGTGTCAGTGCTCCTGATTTAAAGTGACACTTCCAGTGAAACTTTACACTTGGAATACAGACACCTGCCCACCAGGCAAGTAAGTCAAGACCAGCATGCCAATTATACAAGCATAGCATACCAAATAGTAAAGATTTTTGGATGCAGCAAACATCAACTACAAGCCAGTCCCTGAACTGGGGAAATCAAAGTTGACCTGTGCCTCTACAGCAATACCAGGCTAACTCACACGCACTGGGAACAGGAGGAATAACAGTGGAGCTCAGGCCTAGAGGCCTCTGTGCTATCCAGGCTCCCAAGGAAGAAATAAAAATGCTGGTTTCCTTGCAGTCATTACACATGTACAAGGAAAAATTGCAAAGTAACTATTTTTCTATTTTTGTTTTCTATTCAATGTTTTGAAAGGTCAAATGTATTTGCACTCTGCTGTGTTGCCTTTATCAGTACTTAAACTCAGGCACTGCCAGATGAATCACGAGTGGTACAAACGCCCCAGAAATACAATGTCAGAAGCAGATCCATTGGACATGAATTGTGTGCTCAGTTGTCAGGGGAGGATTGTTTCTGTTTTAAGCATGGAAGGACCTGCAGAAAACTAACAGCTAGTTTGCAAATGTGCCTGAAGCCAGGTTCTCTTCCTTTTTAATCTTTTGCTCTTCAGCTGGCCTCCAAGAGCTGTCAGAAAAAAAGAGAACAGGGATAAGTCTGTGAAATTATATATTAGCAAAAGTGGTAGGAAAGAGGAAGTCACATAATATCTGACAAAACTTTGGAGCATTTATCTTTCATAACAGTTGCCCCATTTCAGCAAGACATTGCCCTGCTTTTCCTGGTAGCTGCCTTGCTTATTATTTATGGCTAGCAAGCCATAACAGAGTTTTACTTTCCCTCCAAGGTTCTCCGACCCTTTCCTACCTTTCCATTTTCTCTGGGACATACTCACTTTCATCAGTGCACAGTTAAAATCACGCTGGTGTCACACAGAGGACATGTGGCAAGTCACCTTCCTGATACACATAAACCAGCCTCAGACAGTTAAAGCGGTGACATGCAAACAGTTTCAAAAGAAACTGCAATACGCTGTCCTGCGATGAAGGCTCCTTTGGCCTCACAACTTACACCCAGTTTGTCTTCTGTTCTCTCCACTCCCATTCCTTCCCCATCCAATTAGTCAACTGGAGGAAGGGATGTCTTAAGTTTATTTCATCTGTGCGATAACAAGTTTCTCAAAGCATCAGTAGAGAATGGATTTAATGATCATGAACACAACATCAAAGCAGTAGGGATACATGTTGTCCATCAAGGCAGAACAAATGATAATAAAGCCCTACCAAAATATAAAACGTAGAAGAGGAGTTCCGTGGAAGTTAATGAATGCTGGAAATGGATAAAAAGTTTTACAAAGGATTAATTTTCCTGCCTCTCGTAAACCAGCATGCTGATGTGTACAAACGTGCCTAAAACAGTATCACCACTTCCTGGTGCCAACAACTCCAGATCTAGATATGAGCACAAGCTCTGGATATGGGTGCCAGCCTAAGCTTTGAGGCAAGATTGTGTGTAAATGAAGATGTGGAAATTAAATCAGGCAAAATCAGACTGTGCTCCATTCCTGTATACATCTGTTAACTGTATCACAAATATAAAACACTGCTTTCCAAATCCTAACAGCTGCAAAAAGCGACAGCACATTGAATACCATTTTGTTTTTCTTTTTCCCTTTTGCTTTTCCTTCTATTTCTGTGCTTTGAGGTTAGCTTTTCTTTCTTGTTTCTTCAGTCAATCAGTGAAATGGACAAGAAATTCAGCAGCTATGGCAGCATATCCCAGCACTTCTGGCTCCAGGAGATCACCAACTTAACACCATTATTGAGAAAGATAAATGAAATTCTCTTTTCCACATGTACAGAAAGAACTAGACTGCTGTAAGCGACTGAGGGAGAAAGGAGTAGGGTGATATGAACACAGCAGGAAAAGCACAAGGTTAAGGCCAGATGCACAAGTAATAAAACTACAACCACTTAGAGTTGCCAACCACATTAACCAAAGGATAGAATTTAACACTGCACTGACTCTGGGCAATCTGCAGATGACCCAGCGAAAATGTGACCTATGTAAAATGTTGAAGGAAAGCAACTCCTTAGGTCTGTCTGGTTCTCCCCCCAGTGCAGGAAAACCTCCATCATCTTCTCTTCTATCACCAAAAGAAAATACCTATAAGCACCAAGAACAGGGTTTGGACTTCGCAACAGAGCCTGTTGAACCCCATCTATGAAAAGTTAAACCATAGTAGTAAAAAATTATTCATCCTTCCTCCCAACACTAGGAGCTCTGGAAGAAAGTTTGAGTACAAAAACGAAGAGCACTCAGACTATCTGAATTATTTTAAACAGATGGAGGAGAAACAAGAAAAAGGTAATTTGAACAAGGAAATTACAGGAATGCTGACGCTTCCAGTCAGCCTGGAGGTAAGGCAGGGAGAACCATTCGTGCTGTGCATGATGGCTTTTTATTCCTACATATCCCAGCTAGACTCCACAAACACACAGCATGCAGAAATCAGAAGTCAAGAACAAGCTGGAGAAACAATTCCGTTCAGGTTCAACATGAGTTATTGCAGACAAGCCAGTCAGTTTGTTTTACTCAAATCCCTTCACCCACCCCATAATCAATGTTTAGCTCCCATGCACAGCAAGAAACAGGTTCTGTGCTTCTGTGCCTTGGACTCCTGAAGGAGGAAAAAGCTCTGAAAATTGTATTCTTGGGAAGAAAGTGCGAGAAGACTGAATCCTCATTTCAGAGACAAACACACAGGAAGAGCTGTTCCACAAAGTCAGACGTTGGCTTTCAACAGTCCATAAAAACCTACAGATCTCATGTTTTGGGCGTATAACAAATGGTGCATCCACATGTCCTAATCCTCCCAGGAATTCAAACATTTGGGTGCATCTCACTAACAGCGGCACTTAGGTCATCAACATCCCAGAAGCTAAACCTCAGAGCGAACCAGTCATGAGCAGCAGCTCACCTCCTGCCAGAACAGCCCAAGCTTTTGGCAGCTCTACCTCCTCCAAACCAAGGAAAGGAAGATGGGAACCTCTGTCAGTGAACAGGTGATGGGGGAAATACTCTGCCACTGAGACTGTGCCTTCTGTTGCAGTGGAAAGATGCAGCACCTCTGCCCCACCTGAGCACCGGTGTAGAGGTGGTTGTGCATTCTCTCTTCCCAGTTTCTACCCCAAATTGGTTTGGTCTCAAATGCCTTGAGTGTAAATAGCACTGCCAGCTTCATTCTCCTCCTGTGCTCCAGCTGACCCTTGCACCAGCAGCTCTCACAAACACCAGCTATGAGCAAGCATGCTCCATTTCCTTATGCCTAAAGACCTGTGTGCAGTTATGATTATATTTTCTTATTAGTTTCCTCTATATGCAAATAACTACTGTATAGAGATAGTCAGTTCCTTGGCAAATCATAACTAATTACATTTTTGAAAGTTAAGCTACATTATTAAAATACTGCTGAAAACACCACCTTCTGATTGGCCTAAAGACTCAATTTATTCTGGGCTCCCTCCAATAAGAATTAATCTTTCCAGACTACGATGAAGTGTCACCACTGAATCAACACCAGCAGCCCAAGTGACAGCAGCCAACATCATTACTCACCTAAGATAACAGAGCTCAAGTCATTGAAACAGGCAGATGTTGGAGGCTGTCTCCCATTTCAGAATAATGTTCCTGTCGTAACTGAGCCGTTATTTTAGGGAAGCAAGGATAAATTCATTACCATTTGTAGGGTGCTCAGATATCATAGTAATAGAAGCCGTGTTAAGCATCCCAGTAGGTGCACAGTAGGAATGCACATGGCATTGACACCAACCATCCTTCACCCAGATAACAAAAGGAGGGGCAATGCAATCAATCCACATCCACGGGAGACTTGCTCCTGGTGTTGGTGTGAGCAGCAGTGCTTTGCTATTGCAAACACAGGAAACTGAAGTTGAGAGATGGGCAAGACCAGAAGTAATTTCCACAAGAGACAAAATTTCACGATTTATTCCCAGCATCCTTATCTTACTTCCTGGTAACATATGGTATGGGAACTTATCAGCTGCTCTTTTTCCAGATTATAATAATCAATACCCACCACACAAAATACCACATTTCTGCATTGATAACTAAACTGCAGAGATCAACAATTAGGGAAAGCTATTGCTGACATTTAAAACTAGAGATTGTATTCATGTTTATCATTTTGAAATGAGATCTTGTAGTTAAAGGCATTAGAAGAAAACAATTATTTCAAAACTAGATGTCAAAGGCTTATCTAGTCCCAAAAAAGCAGGGAATGTGGGTGCAAGGAGATGTGATTCCCATTACTCCAGGTTTTCCTGACCATTCCTACTGCATTGTTCCACCAAAAGACAACTCCTGCAATGATATTACCACATTCCACATAGAGTTCAACAAGGACAGGAGCAAGAAAGAGAATGGAGTGGGAGAGTCCAGGACCAGGCTGGACGGGGCTTGAAGCAACCTGGTCTAGTGAGAGGTGCCTTGCCCATGGCAGGGGCTCAGAACAAGATGATCTTTAAGGTCCCTTCCAACCCAAATCATTTTATGATTCATTATTAAAGCAAGATTATCCAATATGTAGCTGACTACTTTAGTGTTCAGGTCAGAGCTGTGTATCAGTAAATCAACAGGAATATCGATATCCATAAATCAAGATTTATAGAGTTCAGAGTCCAGTTAGTTCAATCTGATAATGAATTATGAAAACAAACATTTTAGAAAACAATAAAATCAGTTTGCCTGGCACACAATACAACCTCCAGGTAGCAAGCTATTACAAATGCCCAGAAATCAAAACCAATTTTTATGTATTGTTCTATTTTAATGTCATTCTCATTTATCTTTACCCATAGGTATTTCATTTTGCATTTCACCTGGATAACACTCAAGACTTCCTGGCACTTGCAAGACCAGTTATCTTGGCAGAAGGTCAAGCTGAACACCTTTTAATTGGGCCAGTAATCTAACCATACAGAATAGCTCAAACCCACAGCTGAGATATCCATTCCCGCTGGAGAGCGCAGTTGGAGCTGCTCAGCTTCCTCTGACAGAGCTCTGAAACAATGGGTTTAATGGGGAAGGAAATGCCCATCCAATTCTAATGCCTAATTCCATTTCCTTCCACTTAGGGAGCAAAGGACCAGATGCACTGGATTTCCTGCTTTGTCAACCACAGAGCAGTGCTGTGTTCAGCTCTCACATTTTGTTATAGCTGTTTGTTGTCTGATAAAACATGGCTCCTCAGGGAGAACGCAGGTCTGTCTCAAGAGAGGTGTATAAATACACCTTATATGGCAGGAGAACAACTCCAAGCAAGTTCATCTATGGGAAAATGCAGAACCTTGGGAACACTGCTTCTGGGGTTTTCTCTGTTCCCAAGCAGTTAACAACAGTTGGCTGAAAATTATAATGTAATTAGACACAAGAAAACTACAGCAGGCTAAGGAAGGGCAAACTTTACATGGTACTCCCCTGCCCCATCCTTATACACTGCCGCTACAAGCTACGGATCATACTCCTATTTCAGACTTGCCGAGATAGCTCCCTCTATACAGTGATCCCATGGACACCTGCCAGCTTTTATTTTACTCTTACGGGTTCAAAATCCCCTGCACTGAACTCCAGGACTCTTTACTGACAACTTGCACAGAAGCCCAATTCCAAGTTATGCCAAGGAGATGAAAGAGATTAAGTGTCTATAAAGTAGATGAGCCAATTATCAGCATGATAAGTGCTCTGTAATATGTTTGGGGTTTTTTGCTCCACAGCAACTTGAACAAAACTCAATGTGTCAACACTTCTATGGATTGATTTGAAGCAATATAAGAAGTTATCCATCCTCTTTCTACATGTGCCACAGATGTGTTCCTGCCCACATGGCAGACAGCCATTGATGCAGAGGATCAGGACTCCCTCCGCTGAGTTTCCAGCCAAGTTTGTCAACCTTGCCTTGGAGCAGGAAAGAAGCTCTCACACGCAGCCCAGGGAAGGGAGAGGAGTTACCAAAAGCGGCCTTCAGCACACAAGCAGAAACAGCTGAGGTAACCTGAGCTTACAGGTACAGATATTTGCAAGTGAGCACCTCTTACCCTAAATTCCAGTTGTATATACAAAGATTTGTTTGCATACAGCCACACGAACAGTGCTGTGACATCTTAATGGCCCAGAACCTGTGGTTTGCAGCAGTTTTAGTCGTTGTTACACAAAAGTTCCACAAGGTCCATCTGTCACGATTATCCAAAATCCTAAAACATCTGCAAACTTTTAGAAACCCACTTGCTGTCCGTACTGTTAACACAGGCTTCACACACACAAGAATTATTTGCTCTTCATTACATACCAGGCTGCAAAGTCTTTAGGAATTAAATATTAACTTTTAGAAATATATACATTGCCATTGCTAATAAGGAATTAAGCATTAGTTGTTCACAGCAAGAGAATTAAATAATTTAGACTGAAATGGATAGCTATTATTAATGGTTTGCTGAAGGTTTTTTTAATTTATTTGATAGTTTTGGGAGTAGGACCTTTACCAAATGGAGTCTAAGGAATCTTAGGCAATAAAATCTTATTCATTTCAGGGAGCTGCGTATGGGTGTCCAATTTTGAGACATTTCAAAAGCTCGAGAGTGGATGTTGAGTTTCCTAAGAACAAGGCCCATAAAGATACCAAATTAGACATCCAGATATGGACATTCATAGATATCAGAAGTTACTTAAACACCTTAATCAGCTTTTCCAAGTGGTTAGAGATACTGAAAACTGCTATGCACTGAAAAGATTCACCCCACTTTTAATACCTCATATTTATTTTAGTCTGTTCATAGAACTGTTTTAACCAGTTCCATCAAACCAGCTCTTAAAATCCTTCTTTTTCTCCTCTAGCCAAGAAAATTAGTGGTGCAAAACAGTAGAATATTGGCTAAGACAGGAGGGGAATCTGTTCCCTTCCTATGAAACAGTAAGGCTTTCAAAGAATTAGGTTCTTCCATCTGACAGAGAATACGGTTCACATAACACACAAAAGAAATTTTTAAAAAGCAGCAGTGGGCAAAATTCCAAGACCTCTGAATAATGAAACAGTAGTTAATAAAGCAAGTCTTATTTCTCTCTCCTCTTTGGCATTTCATATCCTACTGATTTGTATACACTAACATTGTGTTAGCTGCAGGACACATGAAATGACAGAAAAACACAGCCTCCCATCTGGGCTGGTCCGATCCATCTGGTGATTAGGGCAGGGCACAGTGCAACCATATGGCCATGATCAAGAACCCACTAATGTCATCCAGAGTTAACCGGGAAGTGCTATAGCCCACTTAGTCTCCTAAGGATGATAAATGCCTCTCATTCTGCTTCTCCTCCCCAGCGGACATTGTAGATTTGTCTTTTTGCCTGCACAGATGAACCTCTAGTTAGAGACACAAGTATGTGGAATTGGAAGGGACCCACAAGGATCATCGAGTCCAGCTCCTGGCTCCGCACAGGACCATTCTCCAGAGTCACACCATGTGCCCAAGAATATTGTCCAAATCCTTCTTGAACTCTGTCAGGTTGGTGCTGTGACCTCTTCCCTGGGGAGCCTGTTCCAGTGCCCAACCACCTTCTGGGGGAAGAATGTTTTCCTAATATCAAACCTAAACCTCCCCTAACACAACTTGAAGCCATTCTCTCAGGTCTTGTCACTGGTCACACAGAGCAGAGATCAGTGCCTGCCCCTCCTCTTCCCCTCACGAGGAAGTTGTAACTGCAATAAGGTCTCCCCTCAGTCTCTTCTTCTCTGGACTGAAGAAGCCAAGTGCCCTCAGATGTACTCCCCATACAGCTTCGCCTCCAGGCCCTTCACCATCTTCATTGCCCTACTTTGGACACTCTCTGATGGTTTAATATCTTTGTTACATCATGGTGACCAAAACTGCCCCCAGCACCTGAGGTAAGGCTGCCCCAGTGGAGAGCAGAGCAGGACCATCCCCTCCCGTTCCCTGCTGGCAAAGCGGTGCCTGATGCCCCCAGGGCACATTTGTCCCTGCTGGCTGGAATACCAGTGATAAACACCAAAACAGTGAATTTTGCCCCTGTAACTGTCCATGAAACAATAAAAAAAACACTAACCTGACCTTTCTACTCAAAGTCCTAAATGAAGGTCCCCTCCTCTGGACATGTTTATGCTGTCACAGGAACTCAAACCTGAGGCCAAAATCCTGACACTTGGCACATTGGTGCAACCCAGCAGCTGAAGATTAGAGATGCAACTCCAGCAGTGATGCAGGAAGAGTGGAACACTGAGAGCTCTGTTATCTGGCTTGCTTTTACATATTAATGGAATGGGAAGAGCCTGGTTATCTTGCAGCAAACAGGAAGAAGAAGGAAGGCAGAACTTCACAGCTCCTGGAAGGGGCACCACTGTTACCATCTACATGGTTCTAATAGTTCCTGCTGCACTGGTCTATTGAAATAGCATTTAGGAATACTAATTTTCAAGCTGCCAAGCCACTAAAAGCCAAGTCAATAACCCCCAGTACATCACAGCACAAGTATTACATGTGCTAAGAAAACCTTTTTGAAGCTTTGATTGTCAGACACAGAAAGCAGGTCCCAACACATCACCTAAGCTACATCTTAAATTGAAAGATTGAGTCTCAGGGGATACAAAAAGTGGGGTTTAAGTGCCATAAGAGCAGAAGTATTTTCATGGTTTTACTTGTCTACTATAACAACCCCCCCCCCTTGCTTGGCAGTAAGGACTGTGGTCAGGTCCTGTGTAAGGATATTTTTAGAGGTTGGATCTGTTGCCAAAAGCCATCGTAATTCACTAGTGCCAACCTTCCCTCCAAGGTAATATTTGAGAAATAGGACAGTACAACTGCTGGAATGGCTCTGTGTTTTGGGAGAGTCCATCTTGTGAATGAGATATGCAACCAGAAGATCTTTTTTGACGGCATAACCAAAAACGATGGCCTGAAACTGTGGGGAGTGAGCGTTAACTTGCTCACAAAATGCTCATCAGTACAAATAATTATACACAGTAATCGACAATTAAGTTTCTCTAACATTTAAAGCATTTTTACAACTCCGATATGGCACAAGAGCCACAGGACATCTCTAGAACTCTCAAATAATAAGCAGTCACAGCAACATGATAGAACAGGGAAATACTTGATCAGAATTTGAGCATAATGTGCAATGTTCTATCAACACACTTGTGTGAGCAAGGCTTGTCTTTTTTCCTGAAGCTGTTACATTTCTTCTGCTTTCAATACCTGGGTGCTGCCTTTCAAGCTGTGCATGGAGCCCTCTTCTGGAGAAATCTGAACAACTAAAAGCTTAAGAATGCAGCAGTGTGGGCTCTGCATAAGGGGAAAGAGTTTGAGGACTAATTTTCTCTATTCACTCTAATGACAAGCCTGTAAAATCTATACATTTTTCCAATTTATTTAGTTGCAACCCAGTGAAACATGACAGTTATTGTTAAAACTATCAAAAATGAGGGGTTTTTTCCTCATCATGTAAGCTTTACTTACAAGTTTTGAGTCATCTGTCTGCATGAAATGCATAACATACAAAAAGAAGCCTGTGAACAACATTTGTTTAAAATAAATATTTTGTCTACAGGTTTTAGAAAATATCCTTTGGGGACAATGTAAAACACACAGATTTTTAAATCTACCAGATCAGAATATGTATTTACTGCTTACTGTACCCTGTCTAGTGAACTCCATAAGCTACCAGAGTACATTTAGTTTTTATTGTCAGCTTCAGATCAATAAAGCTGTATATTATAGTTATGCTTTGGAGTTTTAAAGGTGAGTCTGAATTAAAGGGTTACTTGAAACATCTTTCTCAGTTATTCCCGCTAATGCTCAGTTTTCCTCTTGGTGAAAACAGAACAGTTGGCAGTAGTGTAGACCAAGTCTTTGCAAATGCAAAAATTAATTTATTGCCCACCTGTTTACCAGAATTTTTACATACAGACTTAATGGTCTGCTTTGTTGATATGAAAAAGGGATTCCCCCTCCTCATCCTTTTAATACTTCAAAAGGCAAATTTTCTACATTTTAAAAATGCAGTTGAATTAGAGGCAGACCAAGACAACACAAAGCCCAAGTTACTAATTTTAGAAATAGTCTTTCATAAACCTTTCGCGGTTCATGTTCTTAATGACATAAAAGAACTTCCTCAAACTTTTTTTTCTACACTGTAAACTTTGCTAGCATTACTTTGGAACTAAGTTATTACTGTCTTCTGCTTCCACAGAAAGTATTGCATTACTAGATTGCTCTTGCTAAGAAAGAATTCTATCAAATTTGGTCCTTTCTGGTTCCACTAGCATTGCATTATATGAGACATTCTTGCTACTCCTAAGGGAGAAAAAAAACAAAACTTGCAGAAAAAGATCCCCAAATGTGTTACAACCACTACACAACCAGATGGCTGCATTTGTTTAATATGTTGTTTCTCACATTCTTCTGTTTACTTTTCCTGTCACATGAAAGTTGTGCATGCGGTGTGTCAAAGAGAAAAGCCAAACAGCATTTCAGTAAATCCCATTTCTTTCCCTAGCATGGCACCCACCCCAACTCATACTTCAACCTGCCAATACTCAACAACCTAGACCTGAAGACAGAGGTACATACACTTCCATATTGCAGTCTGATTCATCCCCCAATTCATTAACTCTTAGACATGATCTATAAAGTAAACTTGGAGATGCATTAGCTCACAAGGTGGAGAGAGACATTGCCAGATAGAGCTGCATATGCTAATAAAGAAGGTGGAATGCAGTTTAAGCACTTAAGCTGGAAGCAATGCTAAAGCACCACAAGCTCAGCCCTGCAATACAACAGAACTCAGTCCAGCCTGAGAAGAAATTCTGAAGTATTACTGAAAGTTATCAATAAAGTGCACAGCTGTTTTCAGAATCAGGTGTCTGCACCTTGTTAGATTTTAAGTAGACATTAATGATAAAAAAATGCCAGCTATGTTTAATAGGCCTTAGAAGTCTGTCCTCTTGTATCACATACATACTGCTTTCCTACAAGGGACCGCTGAAGAAAATCCAAACTCAAGCTGATTAATTCAGTGGTGTGCTAGAGAAGCTGTACGCAAAAAAAAAAAGCACTGAAAATAGAGAGAAAGCCAAGCAAAGCAGATGGGAGATCTCAAAGCCAAGATGAGAGAGCACCAGTTCAGTACATCCACAGGTTACCTTTCCACTGCCTGTGCCCTCTTCCTCAGCCCCTCATTGCCTCCCACTGACAGCTCTGCCAGCCCAGCTGCCTGCCCAGGCTGGATCTCAGCCCACTTGAGACAGCTTCTCCTCCCCAGGAGCCCTCTGGGTATCCCCAGCCCACGGGACAGTGCTGAGCCCTCCCGGAGCAGCAGCTTGGCCACTCTCCTGAGCCAGTCCCGGCAGAGCCAGAGGCTGCCCTCGGACACTGCCAGGGAGCCCCAGCCCGAGCTGGCAGAGTGGCCCTGCCAGGAGCTCTGCATGTGTCACCAGCACACACTGCTCGGCACCAAACCCATGGCCCAAGGCAGCTGATTTCATTTGTTCCACTCCCGGGAGCAGGATTGTTATCCCGAACCCACCCAGATGCCTTTGTGCTTGCTCACCCCAAGTCCGCAGCCACCGAGTCTCCCGCTGTCCCACAACTCCAGCCACATTGACTCCTAATCAGCTAAAGCAGGACCTAAACACCCTAACCTCGATCCTCAGCATGTGTGCATTCAGTTCACCCTACTGCCTCCTCCTCACACGCTGTAGCTCCTCTCAGCAATGGTGATCCCTCACCATTTTTCTCCTCCTTGCCCTGTTTGGGATTAGCAGACCAAACACCTGCTGGAGACTGCAGTTACACAAACACGGGGGCTCAGGGTCCCAAGCACTTGTTTGACACTAACACCCACCAACCCTCTAAGGGTTAACAAAGCCACTCGTTCGCAAGTCAAAAAGGAATTAACTTTTATCCCCGCTCAGAGCAGCCCACTGTCACTAAATGCAAGTTTACAGAGCTCCTAAGACAAAAGGAGGGAGAATGCACTCGAGCTGGGCAACAACAAAGGATTTCCAAACCTGCTCTGAGCTTCCCAAAAGTGAGCCCTGTAACAGCAGCGAGAGGAAGAGAGTAACCGGGAGGTGCTGAGAGGTGAAAGCCCAGCGAGTCCCTGTGCTTTGACAGGCAGCAGCAGCGGGGCTTTAGCAGCTCCGTGTTTTTAAGGCTGGGTGGTTTTTCCTCTGCTTTCTGGCAGAGGGGGATCTATTACATTTAATAAGAGAACGGCTACATAGCAAGTCACTAACAGAGTATTACACATCTATCAGGAGAGTATGGGGAAGGGAGCCTTTTGCAAGGTCTGATTTTATTTTTCCTCCATATTCCCCCCTCCAATTCTTTTATTAAAAAAAAAGCAATAAATAACATGAGCTGCCTGTAACAGCCTATAAACCTACTACCCAGCACAAGCCACAGAGGAAAGAGGCAAATCAAAGTTGCAGCATTTGATATGACAGAAAATATTGCCGCTGCAGCTGCAACCGAGACACTTGAAAGATTCCCCCCACCACCCTTCCTGAAGGGAAACAAAAAAATGCTATATATCACACGGCAAATTGGTTGTAATTGTAAATCAGGGAACTATGAAATCCTACATTCCTAGCAACTAGCTTGGAGCAGAGATCCTGCATCTTTAAACAGTAATTCAAGCAATGTATAATTACTCAGAAATCAGAGCTGAATTACAAATACTTTCAAATCCAAATGCACAAAAGCAGAAAGATGAAAGAAAGCAAGGAAAAAACACACATCTCTTACCTGGGACAGCAGAAAAGACAGAGTAAGTTGAGTTTTGTGCTGCATTTTGCCAGACTAGAAGGTACCAGAGGCTTTTTCATTCATGCACTCGGCTGCACTGAGCATATTTTCACTGTGAAACAGCCTTTGAGAAGAGACTCTGCCTTGAGAGCCAGCCAACTTCCCAAATAGATCAGCAGCATCATCACTAAAGCATTGGATAGAGTCTGATGACCAGAACCAATGGCTTTACAAGGATGATTTCTTCACAAAGCATCCCCATTTTGCATCACACATATTGGGCAAGCACCTCTACAAACACAGCACCTTTAGAAAGCATTTTGCTTTGGTGTATTTCTGTGTTTAGTTTCAGTCTAACACAACATGCTTTACAGATCTCAATAGTATTTTCCCTTTTGGAGAATGGAATTGCACAGAGAGAAATAAGAGCAACTCTGAGCACCACTGCAAAGAGATTCTCTTGATTAAAATGTTAATAAGGTGTACTTTGTTTTCAATAAATCAAAACAATGACTTCTGCAGTTTTGGTTACTTCCAAGCCTTAGAAGGAGAATACAGTGAAATTTTTCAGTGCAGTAGAAATACAGATTATATTTTGTGTTTTCCCCTCAATCCCACAAATCACAATGGAGACAGATCCATTCTAGCCTGCAGAAAAAATCCATCATAAGGCAATAGATTTTATTAACTGCTCAGGTAATGGCAGAATTGGCTTTTAATTCAACAAAGTAGAATTTAGGACAAAGTTTTGAAGGTGCATGTCCTTCAATTACAAAAACTTTTCCTGTTTGAAAGAGGGGACCTGATGGCTCAAGGACCTGCTTTCTCTGGATTGGTTATGCTGCAGCCCAGCAAGCAACGCAGGCAGATAGACCAAAAATTAGGAATTAATTCCCCTGAGTGCATTTCCAGCTCCACCTCTCTTGCCACTCCCCATTATCACAACACTCCAGTCCTTTTTTGAGTTGTCTTCTGGCAGTCACCAGGGTTACTTAGCAGTACCCTTCCCCCATTTTTTGAAGAATCAAAATCCTCCTCAGCTCTCAGGAGTGATGTTTTTCCCTCACTTGCTCATTCAGCAGAACCAGCTGCCATTACTTTGTGCTCTGCCCCACCACAGGTGGCTGCTGTGTTGGTGGAGATGAGAAGAAACGTGGGGAGGGAAAGGCAGGTAGGCAGATACAAAGGGATAAAGGAGCTGCCAACCACTCTGAGCTCCTCAGCATCAGCAGGAGCTTCCAGCTGTGAATAATGTTGTTTGATGCAACCACTGCTACTCTACTGCTCACAGCTTACATTCCCCCTTTACTCACCCACTGGACCAAAACTGAGGGAAAACACTGTTCTTCCAAGTCTAAGCCCTCACATGCACCACTAACTCTGTTCCACTACCTTCATTACACATAAGTTTAAATTAATACTTGACTTGGAACAGAATCCAAACAAAACCCAGCAGGAACTACCAGTAGCAATAATAATGCTCTACATAACCACAAAAGGCTCACTACTTAAACAGAACAAGAAAAAAATTCAGGTAGGTTGCTTTCTTTTTCATCTTTTTTTTTTTTAGGCAGAAAGCCAGCATAGCAGGGTTAAAAAAGAAAAACCTTAGAGCTTTTTATGATTAGAAATAAATGACTGACCACCTCCTATTTCTCTTTCAGGGAGCCAGTTTGCCACTAAGTATAAGACCAAGCCTTAAAAGGAGCACCTAGGAATTAATAAACCAGGCTGGGTGGGGTTTATAGGGCATATCCCAGAGAAAAGAGCACCAGCTGTAGCACGGTGTGCACAGCCTTTGTCTGGGGACACAGGGATCTGGACACTCTTAACCCCACAAACAGGGGCCAAACAGCTGAGTGAATTACCAGACCAACCAGAAATAGGTGGTGGCTGAAAGAAACAAAGGCATATCTGCAGCCTGTTTTACAGGAAGGGGACTCATTTTAAAAAAATAGAAGTCAAGTCATGGGGTAGATGATTCACTGCAAGTTAATGCAACATGAGATTTGAGCCAACGGGAGCAGTTATTTTCTGTACAAGACACTGTGGCTGTGCAGACCACCCCACCATGGGGGCAGAGAGGGGAACGAGGAATTTGAGATGTTCCCAACGACCCCACAGCCTACAGGAGGAGCATGGCCATCCCTGTAGCCATGGCTCCCCGCCTCATCCTGAAGAACCAGGCACCACAACTCCATGCAAGGCAGGACCTGCCTCCTTGAGGGACCCTCCCAACCAAAAGAAGCCACATACCACACTCCTTTACCTCCAGTAACAGCAATGACCTTCTAGCAATTATTAAAGAGAAAATTATTTTAAAAAAACCAAATTCACCAACCTTTTACCTCCAGTTCCACAGAGCTTCCTCCTCCTACTACACTCCATCCCTCCTACTTTGGTCTCTACTCACTGCTTCTCTTACTTATCCCTAAAAAGGCAATTAATGACCCGTGGAGGGGTGATAAGCCTTCCTAAAACGGTAATTAGCCATTCCTGGAGGGGTAATTAACTATTCCTGGAGGGGTAATTAACCATTCCTGGATTCATTAACTCTTCGCAGGCCACTGCCAAGGCTGCACACAACATGGCGCCTCAGCGTGAGGACGGCCGCAGCCAGCGCTCACGCGCAGGGTCTGGCTGCACTGGGAAATGGCCTGTTTGACACTGCTCACCTGAGACAGACCCCAGCACACCACAGCCCTGGGTGCTGGTGGGTTACTGGGGTTAACTGGGGACCCCAGTAGAGAGGTGGGCAGCAGCTGCAATCAGCCCCTGGGGCCCAGGAGAAGGGTTTGACCCCTTGCAGGTGGGCCCCCAACCCAGCTGTGTCTCCTGGAGTCAGGAGCAGGGCCTTCACTGCTGATTAGCTGACTAATGAAGAACTGGTAGGCTATTAATTGGAAATTAATAGATGGTTCCTCAGTCTGTCTCAGCCTCAGGTGATAGAAAGAGGTTCAAACTCTAAAAAACATGGATGAGCTGGACTGGAGATAAGACTGCAGGTGGTGGAGAGTGGTCTCTTTCTGAACCCCACCTTGAAGCAACTTTGCTGCACAAATGAAACAAAATTGTGGAGTCAGGGAGCAACGGTGACAGAAATAACAGCCTCAGGTTTAAAGCATGGTTAGAGGAGAGCGTGCAGACCTTCACTTTAGGGCAGGCTGTGCTCCTCTGCTGATGCAAAATGTGTAGCGAGTTTAATGACTGAGAGGGTCTTGGTTTGTGACAAAGAAAGCTCCTGCCAAGACCTTTTCAGATCCAAACCATGTTAACTGATGGGTATAATATGCTCTGCTGTCTTTAGAAGTAAAAAGCCATTATTTTCACTTATAAAATGTGGAGCAACTTGACACCTCAGCTCAGTCCCTCTCCATGACATTCTCTGGCCACAGGGGCCAAAGCTGAGCTGAGGCTAATGAGAACAGTAGTAATTGCCTGCAACACATAAGGCATTTTCAGAGACAGACCCATTAGCAGATGAGGGAGTGACTGTATGCTGCCAGAAATGCCTTTTGACCTTCAGAAGATTTGCCCTGCCTATTTCGTAAAAGCTGGGGATTAGCTGCTATGAATCTATCAGAACATGGGAAGTTTAATTTCCCATTTCACATAAGAAACCTGGATGCAAGAGAGAGGGACTAATTTCTCCTGCCATAGTCCTGGCAATCTGCACTCCTGGCTGCTTCACCGTGTTGCATTTTCTTTAAGCCTCCAGAAAGGTTTTAGCCCTGGGCAACAACTGAGAGTGTGACAATAGGACAAGAAGTTGTAGTAAATGCACCTGGATAGACCTGGAATCCATGGAGGAGTGAAATCCCTTCTTCTTGCCTGAGGTTCTCCAGCAGGAATAAGTGAAGCAACTGGCTGCAATAATGGTTTATTCTGGAGGATAGATATTCAGAAGTTTGTAACAGAGCTGATTTAGTGAAGAGCTGAGGAATGTGTTTCCAGGTATTCCGGTTTTCTGCTTGGCAGTTCTATCAAAATAGGTTTGGGTAGGGATTCCCAGTCTTAGTGCAGCTGAAGTTTTTTAAGAAAGATTCACAACAACACCAAAATAAGTGTTGCAGTTTGAATTTGAGCCCACAGCTTTTCATTATGTACCCAACCCAGCGCCTCCATAATACCTCAAACTCCTACCAGTATTTCTTACTTACAGTATTTCTTTTCTGGCAACAGAAAGTTTGGCATTAGTTCAGCTTTCTCTAAAACCTGTGGGACTTCTCAATGCTTTTGTGCTGTTTCCCTACATCCCAGCCCTGGGTTAGTAAAAGGGTTTTGTTTTCCTACTTGCTAACAGGCAAGTCACAAGCAACTAGAACAAACTGATACTTCAGTGGAAAGAAACAGGGTGTGTTCCATTGTCAGAACAGGACTAAAAACAGGTGATTAGTCAAAAAGGAATCTTACATTTTAGAAAAATCCTTAAGAGACCATCACACCCTTTTCTGTACAAGTAATAATAATAATCAAAGAAATCCCTGTTATTGTGAACACAGGATCCATTTTTTTCATTCATAAAGGAATAACCCCTATTCTTGTTTGGGTTTTGCATGTTTTTGCATCCCTGAGCCCTTTAAGCATAAACAAAATTTATCTTGAACTTCTAAAACTGAGCTATGGTAAATCATTCTAGAATAACAATTTGCAGTAGTGTACAGCTAAATTTCTAGTCCTTACTTGAACCAGAAGCAAACTGTTCCTTAATTTAACCTTCATCTGAACTAAGCTGGGGAAGGAGTGAGACGAGCCTTAGGTATGTGGTGGGTTGGGTTCTCCAGAGCATCTGCTTTATGGAAACAAGTTTGCTTTTATTCCCTTTCTCCCACTGGGCCCCTTTGTGGAAGGAGCTCCTGCTCCCCAGCTGACTTCCAGCATCGAACAGTCTCCTGGAATAGTGCAGGTATTGTCCCATAGCTGTTATGAACTTGTGCCTTTCAGCTGACTCACAGCAATTGAGCTTGTCCTGTGAGCTTCCCCCAGCTGCAAAACTCCCAGGTACAGCGGTTTAGTGACAGTCTGCAGTGATTCAGCCACTTGCAATCCCTCACCCCTATCCGTGGACAGGCAGTTGAATTCTGGCTCTCTATTTATCCTCTTTTCAGTATTGCAAAGGCATTGGAACGGGCTGCCCAGGGAGGTGGTGAAATCACCATGCCTGGAGGTGTCTAAAAAAACACAGGACATGGCACTTAACACCTTGGTTTAGTCGATAAGGTGGTGTTAGGTCATAGGTTGGACTTGATGATCTCAAAGGTCTTTTCCAACCTTGCTGGTTCTGTGATCTCACAGGCCATCAGCATATGTGTCCTCCCCAAAACATAGCGGTATAGCTAAATATTCCTGCGGTGTTCCAGAAGGAAACCCGAGGCACAGGACACAAAGGGACCTGATTAAGATCATGAAAGTGGTCAAACAGAGGGCTGTAAATTGCTCAGTGCCTCAGGCACTGGCCCTTCCGTCTATTGAAAGGACCTGTCCACCTTCCTGGGGGACCCAGGAGCTTCCTCTGTTATTGTGCAAAACCCAAGCTGAACCACCGCTTAATTCAGCAGCTCTTCCTTGGCTGGGCTCTCTTGTTTCCACTCTCCATATGAGCCTCTCCTTCCTCGTTTTAACACCACTACTCCTTTGCCCTCCCTCCTACACACGATTGCATCTGGCCGGAATACAGGTGTTCTGGAAGCAATTACAGCTTCGTGGAAGGAGAATATGATGCATGGCAGCTCATTAGTTGTTTGCCATTATTATGGGAATGACTCCTTGTTTCCCTTCTGACCTCACCTATTGTCTAGGAGATGAATGGACATAGGAGTGAGAAAATTTGTTTTGGCAATGGGATCTGTATTTTCCAAGGCTTGGTAATACTGAATTCTGCCCAGAAATACAAATCAGAATAATTAACCAAACAAATGCACAAAAGACCTTATCATTCCCTATTTCGGTAGCAACTATACTAACTCAAAGTCATTATTTAAAATTCACTGTGCACGTTTATTAGAAAAGTTACTCTTTTATACATTTAAAAAAAAATAACATTTCCACAGGAAATGGGAGAAAAAGCAAGTTATCACTGTCAGAAGTTCTTCTAAGGCATATCCAAACTCAAGATATTCATCATGAGTAATGGGAAAGTTAATACTGCAGGAATAAATTAACCACAGAATTCTAATGACTATTGTGTGACAGTTTCTAAAGCCCAACCAAATATCAGCTAGGATATTCAAATGTGGGAGATATGCTCTTAAATCTCACAGTTACGGATTTTTTTTAAAAATCCCTTCTTATGATATAAGGGTCATTTAAAATATTCTACCATGAATATACAGCTTACTTATGGGTAGAACATTTCACCATTCTTACCCAGCCACAAGCCAGCTTAATCTTTCATCTTTTCACAGAGGAACAGCAGATACATAAGTATATTTTAGGGGGAATAAAATAGTTGAGAGAGAGAGGGAGAATGTGTCAGTCTTTGAATATCTCTGTGCACAGGACTTGAGCTGACACATTGGCCCAGAGCTGTTAAGCCTCCTGACTTTGGGCATAGCTGCTTGCATTGGAGGTGTTAAGAGAGTGGGGCACTGCTGTCTTTTATGTTATTTTCAGCTGCTTTTTTTTTCGCCCTGGCCAGTGCAGCTCTGTATTTCACATGCCATTATCATAAAAATATAGTTGCAAAGCCCCTCCATCAGAATCGTAATTGTATTTGCCCTGGGCAAGGCAACAACTGCATGGTCTTGGGTTAGAAACTGGGTCAGATACCAGAGTGCTGCCCCAGCAGCAAGACATGGCTGTAGGAAAAGACCCCTCAGCAAAACCTCCCTCGGAAAATGAAAAGGCACATCTGAGCAGCCTGGTCTAGGGGAAGGTGTCCCACCTTAAGGTCCCTTCCAGCCCAAACCATTCTGTGATTCCGTCATTTCACAACCTGACTGAGCAGCCTGAACTCTGTAACAGGGCCAGGCTAAGGGTGAGCTAAGCGATATCTTTGTCCCACTGAACTCAAGTTGTCATCGATTTCAGCAGCATAAAGATTTCACCCTCCATCCTTAAACTCTTTATTCCCCATTTGCATTCACAACCTTTTCTCTATGCAAGAGTCATGGCTTTTAGGCAGATAAATATCTTACATGCTTCTCAAGGGTGTCATACGCCATTTAGTATTTTCCCTCTGGTATCAGCACCTGTTAAGCATGGAAATAAAGTGATTAGTCTTACATGTTTGGCTTCAAAAATTGATTTTAGGATACATCTCCTTATCATTGGTAGATCTGCCGACTCAAAACAATGATATTGTCTTCAATGATAAATTTGCTCAGTTGTGAAAGTAGGAATTGCATTGGAAAAATTTCTGGGTTTCCCTTTCTCATGGAATTTTCTATACCTGTCAAACCATTTATGGCAAAGCTGTCTGATATCATGTAGCCTTAGAGGAAATTTGTCTCTGCAGATCTAGACAAGACTTAAGAAAAGAAAGTCCTTGTGATGGGGGGGCGGAAATTAACATTTGAAAATTGACTGTTCTTTTAATAACCAGAAAGATGTTTTGTTTGGGTCTTTTAGTTCTGAAAATAACCTGGTATTTTAATCAAGATGCTCAGATTGGATGAAAAGTAGCACTCAACCTGAACCAGGGGGTCCTTTCTGCCCTCCAGCATCCAGAAGGTGCATCGGGCTTGAGGCATCTTCAAGTTTTAACTCCTTAAGGAGGAATCTCTCTCAAGCAAAACACTCTGTATACACCAAAAACATCTGATTCTCACACTGCCTCTTTACATGCCTTTGAAATACTGTATATTATGCATAAAGTCTTGGTTCATCATGTATCTTGAGATCTCTTTGTATTTCATTGTTTGTCTTCAATTTTGTATCTTGCTTATGTAAAATTCATTAAGCCTTGGTAAATATGAGGAAAAAACCTGTTCCTTTTGCTTTCTCCCCTGGGATTCTAGAAGGTTACCTTGCCTCATGCTCATCTGTAATCTCTCTCTTGGGTTTCGCTTTTAATGTGTGCAGTACTCCAAGAAAGAGGCACTCTAGGGTGTTTTACTAGGCTTAGCCTCAATGTGAAACAAATTGCTTCTTTTGAATCGATGGAACTGGATCTTCTAACAAAATATTCTTGTATTACCTTGCCTTGGTCAGGTTGTGACCATAAAATTACCTGCTTTTTGCTGAATAGACCTCTCAGAGGAGGAGCAAACAGCTTGCAGTGGGTCATTCAGGGACTCTGAGGCATCACACAGCTCTCCTTCTGATGTCCCTTGTCAGCTGCTCGGGAGATAGAGTGTGAGTTGGAAATTTGCTTTCTTTTAATCGGGAATGGAAGAGGGATGGAATGCTGTTAGGATGACCCACATCCAGGTATTAAATTCCCTATTTTTTTCCTGTTTAAACTCAAAATAGGACTTTGGTAAATCTAAGAAATCCTCCTGGCCATGCCTGATAAAAAAGCACTAGTGCTGCATAGTCTCGTGCCTGCCATACAGCGGGTCTTTGGTCTCCTGGGAGCTGCAATCCACTGACATTTATTAGAGCAGCTTTGGGCACGTTCAACTTTAAGCTGAACCCAGCACAGACAAGCCAGTAGATCAAAGAAGACACAGTCAGCTCCACAATACCTTTTTTTCCTCACGCTAAGGTTAAGAACATCAGATCAGGAAATCCCCTAAGCTGCAAATAGTTGGAAGCTGGAAAAGCACTCAGGGGAAAGACGATGAGAATGGGCTTGTTCCTGCTCCTCCTTAGGCATCTGTTTATGGCCACTGTTGCTGCGGGTCTCTGGGACACCAGTGTAAATGCATTCCTAAAAGATGACAAAAGAATTCCTGAGAAGGCGAAGGGGCAGAGCAAAAGGAGGTGAGGTGGGGGCTGTTGGTGTAGTGGTACCTGTATAGGAGCAGTGATGGTGGCAAGGTTGTCATCTCAGGGAAGTCGGGATCACCTCTTGCAGGTAGCAGTCCCTCCCCATGGAAGAGCAGGAGCTGTGTAGGCTGACCCATCTCACTCTGCTGGTGGCCATCATTTTGCTCTTTTCCTTCTTTTTAATCAGGAAAAGGGTCCCTCCCACGAGAGCAGTTGGTGCGGGCAGCTCGGTGTGCAGGGGGAAAGCAGAGGGGGTGTGCAGCTGCAGGGCAGGGACGGTGCCGTGCCAAGGGGAAGCCGTGTTCCTGTCAGGATGCTATTAGCTCCAGCAATGCAGGTGAGATGGATGGAGCCAGTACAGCTGTTCTCGTGTTAGGCACTGAACAGAGCTTAGCAAGGAAAAAAAAATCCAAATAAATAAGAAATATTCTGTAGTACTAGAAGTAATCTATAGAAATAGAGATACTTTCTAAGTAGCTGTTTTGGTCCTCATTTGCAGAATAAAAGAAACATTTTCTTCTGAGAGCTGTTTAAATCTGGAGAAGCCAAACCTGTTTTCTGAGAGATTCCTCACAATGATCAATGTCTGGTTCCAAAAAATGACCAACATGGGCTCCTAAAGCCCAAGTCCCACATCCCGTGTAGCAACACTGTCCAGCTTCAGCCCTAGGGAAAACAGCTTCTGTGCATCACAGTTTGGGGCTGCAGCAAAGATATGAAGATGCCGAGAGGTGCCAGTTTTCTACTTTAGAGCAGGTTTTGAAGATGTTCAATAGCACCAAGGCAACAAGAGCTCTTAGAAAGCTCTGCTGACAGTGTCTGGATTGCGGATCCTGGAATGCCCTGGGTGGGTGGCACATGGGAACAGCTTTCCTGAGGTCCACACTGCTCCAGGAGCAAGGGGAGTGAGCTGTTTGTCCCCTCTGTCCCACCCTTCCCTGGAGCCCAGCAGATGCAGGGTGCTGCAAGGACATTCCATAATAAAACATCAGCTCAAGGCATTGCCTCCGTGCCTGGCACCCAGCCTGCTCCACAGAGATGCAAAGTTTGTGCCACGGCAAAGGAGAATTTGGGGGTTTTAAGCTTTTTTCATATTTTCTTGTATTTCTTCCCGCTAAGTAAAGAGGGATTAAAATAAAACTTCAGACCAGAATGCACAAACTAAAATACTGCTTTATTTTTGGAAGGGAGATTTTGGGAATGCTGACTCAGCTCCTGGAATCAGCGCTTCCCTGATTGCCCTCACTTTGAGACCAAAATTTAAGTATTTAAGTGAGATACAACAAAATGAAGGGCACAGATGAGTTTTCTAACCAATGGGTAGGAGGTGCACCTGGGAGAAGAAAGGTGGTTCAGTGGAAGAAATTATTAATAATAATTATTAACAATTAACTCTTTCAATGTATTGAACCCTGAAAGCCAGATATATAAAGTAATAGCAATCAAATGTTATTAAACATGCCAAGCATCTTAAGAGATAATCATATGCAATCAAGCTTCAATAAGAAGAAATAAAATTTATTTTTTATTTGATCCAAGTCAAAACAGTCAAAACAGATGCAAAAGGAGCTAGTAAACTCAGCAGAAAAAAATCCTCAGGATATCTACTTATATGAAGATCTAATGGAGTTTACTAAATAAGTAAATTGACAAAAAAGTGATAGAAGTTGGTCTCTGAAGGAAGCAATGAGGTTATATGTTCTTTGGGAAATGCCATTATTTATCTAACACCATTTCAAGGCTTGTAGTTATAATATTGCCAGGAAGCCATCAGCCTGAAAGTAGAAAACAATAATTGTTGAAGAACTTCCTGAAAAACAGCTTTTAAGCCTGGAAAGCTGAGAAGAGATAGGTTTAATCACAAATCAAGTTAAGGAAGAAAATAATGAAACAGAATTCCAGTGTAGACAGAATGCTGTTTCAACATTTAAAAACAATTGCAAAGAAGAGCTGCAGATAACATTTCAGCTTTATACTTTATTCAGAAGATGTCAGCACATAAATTAGGAGCCCTATTCTCCCATGACAGGATATTGGATCACTAGTACAGAAAAAGAAAACACTAGTAATATATGCTGCGTAATACAGAGGGTGAATAGAGAAGGATTTGTTGATCAGTAACTTTCAGGCAACTTTAGATAGGTGTCTTTGTACAGGTATGCAGCCAGCTAACATGGGAGTTGATCCAGGTTTTTTGTAGCTTTGAGCTGAAATGGAAAAGAAAATGGAATTGAATCCTGACTTTTTATAACTCCTCTTCCCAACTGGTTAAGAAAATAAAGCATAATTTCTCCCTAGAAACTCTGTCTCACTGTGAACTCTTTTGCACAGTGTCATTGCTTGGATGATGTTGCAAAAACAGAAGAAAGGGAAATGTGTAATACTGTAATTCTTCAACCAAAGCCTTCAGTTCTGACCTAATTTTGCTGGCATATTGGACAGATTTAAAATACTGGGGTTTGGAGAATCAATTTTCCAGTGGAGCGCTGGAGTAACCTGCCAGCTCTGTGTGAGCTGATGTGACAGTGCCCAAAATCACCGTCTCCTGCTGCCATCCCTGCCCAGCACCCTCCAAACCAGCTGCAGAATCAAACTGGCTTTGCACTGCCTGCTGCTGCTGCTTTATGCAAAATCCTTGCAGACCATAAACCTCATAACAAGAACAGACAAAACGGATTTGTACACTGAGGAAAAAGCCCTGGAGGTCTGGCTGTGCCTGCTGGTGACACTTGCCCTAACTGGAAACTGCGTTTCTATTGATTAATCACGGAGGAGCAAGGAGGCAGAGTGCTAATACATCCTGAGGGCATTGATTAAAGAAATCAATCCTGTCACGTATTTATGCCAGATTTTGTTTCTTGGCACACCTCTTATTTTACAGTTCTGTGGTTACACAAGAGCCGGCTGAGACTCTGCTCCTCCCAACACCCACAGCCGAGCAGGATTTTGCCTGAGTTCATGTGGTTTCATGGGTTTTAGCAGCAGTGAGTCCAGCTGAGCTTAGCTCCTTGCTCTCCCAGTTTGTAGGGAATTTATCCCAAACCATTTCTTCCACACCAAGAAATGCATTAACCTTAGTCAGCAAGGAAGATGCCGTTAGAGATGACAGGTTGTCTTGTTCCTTACTCTTTGCCTCGAAACAAGCAGCATGAAAACACATTCAGGCTGATACATTTTTCAGGCCTTTTACAATATACACGCAGCTGGTTCAGTTGACAGAACTATCCAAGTATTATAAAGCACTCAAACATCACGTCTTTATCTCCATCCTGGACTAGCAGGCAAAAATATTTTTATTCCCCACCAGAGAACAGGAGCATTTGTCTCCAGGTACGTCCTCTACAGGCGTTCTCTCTCACTCTGAATTTCCTTTAGGCAATTCATAACTGTGGCATAAATGGCCAATTCACAGCATTGACCATAACTCACGTGAGGAATGCAGACGACCTGGTTTCACAGAATATTTTGTTTCTTTTTCCACAGAAACTGAAGGATCTCATGGATTGCGCACCTATGAACATAATTCTTCATCAGGAGAGTTTAGGTAAGAGACAAGTTGTACTAGAGATTTTGGTAGGAACTGCACCACACCTGATGCTTTGCATTTCTTGAGGAGATTCCCTTGATACTGAACCAGACAGACAATGTACAATAGCACCATCTGGTGACTCCCAATAATCTCACTGTTGCCCCAATTCCCAAAGACAGGATCCACTAAAAAAAGAGAAAGAAAAATATGGATATACATATTTGTAAAAAGGAGAAGGATTCAGTAAGAAATCATTTAAAGAGCCAGTCATCTCCATATGTGTGTAATTTTCATATTGCAGGAAGCGGAAACAGCAAAAGGAGATGGTTCATAGAGGATTTGAGGAATCTGGTTTTAGCTAAACACCCTGCGATTTTCCATGCCTAGTCAAGCAAATTCTAGCATTTAACAAAATATTCTAAAGTTAACCCAAGCCTCAGGAAAACCATACTTGGTTAGTATCTAATAACCAAGCATTTTGTACCTGTGTAACTCAAACTGGATCATCTTTATGCTTTCTTTGTTACTGGTTTGGGCTGAAGATTGTGTCCTGTACATGAATCTGCAGCCTCTGGGTGGAAGGGGCTGATCTGGGAATGTTGTTCTGGGGGGTCTCTGGGAGAAAATGGTGCAATCATAAATCCTGGTGAGATAATTGCAGAATTATTTCCTTCTGAGCATCCGCAGGAAAGATATCCTCCAAGGATTTAATAGAAATCCCAAATTCTTTAGCTTCATTTATCCCTTGCTGGTGTAACCCAATCTCTGAGCTGGATTTTGTAAAAAATCCACCCCAATTTTCTGCTGTGAATGTGATGTGATTAGAGACAACAGCCAGACAACGAGCTGATGCTTGGGTAAGTCTGTCTCCTGAAACAGAAAAGACTGAAGGGTTTCTGTAGAGCACAGGAGAAGCACAGAAAAGTCAAGAAGCTTCCTTACATGGTTGTGTGGATGGTTATCGCTTAGAAACGAATTGCGGGAGAAATATTGAAGAAAAACGTTCAACTGGCTGTGACTACAGCTGTGTTTATTTTTTTCTAAAAAATTTGGACTAGTTGAGCACAATAGAATTTTCTGCAGAGTTAAAGTCACAGGAGAAGGCTTGGATATTTCAGTTACAGTCCTGGACCTGATGAGAAGTCACTGGAGAGTGAAACCAGTAATTACAAGGTCATTGTACATCTCAGGGGTCTAAATGATACCCTTAATGCATTTTTGTGCTGCACATGGATCCCAAAAGATTTCCATTACTCCATTCATGTCATCTGGGATGTGTGTTTGGTGCTGTGCCATGAATTCTTCACTGACAGCACCACGTGATTTTACATTGGCTCAAAACAGCCTTTTCAGGTGCTCTTTTTTACATTCAGTTTTGTTGAAGGATGCATATGAAGGGACAATCTTGCTGCAGATTTTTCATTTAGGTACGTCTCAAAACTGTAAAGAAACCATTTTGAGGTGTCTTCTGTGGCTAAGAATAAATTATTGTCCTTTTGATTTATTATATATGTACCAAGTATTGCAATGACCTGCAGCCAGCAGGAGCTCAGACTTTTAATATAATATAACGTGCATTAATTTTCTCTATTCTTGGAGAGTGAAAAACCTGCTCCTCTGCTATATGTATGTGTGTTGATGTATATGTATATTCATAATTTTTTTTTGTGAGGATATAAATTGGAAATATCCAGAGCGTGGGATAGGAAACTATTGACTGAATGCCAAACATCTTTCCAAATCAAAATAAAGAACTAATAATCCTTGTTATGCCTGTCAGCTGTAGCCAGGTTAATGGTATGATGATAAAAATAAACAAGCTGTTTCACAAATTGGCTGTAGCACACTATGGAACTTATAATGCTCCACTTGTGATTGGCCTTTCCTGCTGATTTTTCCATTTTTGGGGGCAGCAGAGTTTTTTCCATGTTGTTTGCCGTGTGAAATAAGAATCCCAGAGACTGACCGAGGCTGAGTGCACTCTGTACAGCTGATAGATACGTGTATGTGTGAAAGAAGCTTTGCACATCATTACATTCTCCAAGGGTTTGAGCTATCCAAATCCTTTGGGCTGTGCCAGTTCCCTCTTTTTCAGGGAAAAGCAGACAGAAAACGCTCGTGCAGATGGAGAAGATTTCTTCAAGGAGACAGTGCTTTGTTTCTTTTCCATAATGTCATCCTCTGGTGAGTTCTTGACTTCTTGTCTGGGATCCATGAAACATCATTGTGACTACAGAGAGCCATTTCAGGATGATTTATTGCACCAAAACAATCGGCACAAGCAGAGGAATATATTCTGGTTCCCATTTTCTCTCTGGTCCCATGTGTGCTGCTATCCCTCAAGTTCCTCTGCTAAATACACAGGGGGATGAGTACGTGGGTGTAAATATGTATTATTTATTTGTTAGCGGGGAGTGAGGTCTGACACGGATATTTGCAGTATTTCCCACATTTTACTGTAGGGAATGTGTGCAGGGAGGGAACAGGCATTGTTTAGTTCTCTTTAACAAGTGGTAAGACCCGAGGAGAAAGTACAGCAAGTACTTGTGAATCCACAGCACCAGCCCCTCACTTCCTTCCTCTCCCGACACATTCCCAGTGTCGCGTTAGCACCCGGAGTGTTGGGATATCGGAGCAGGGATTCACAGCCAGCAGAGTACTGCTCCTCACATGCAGCACAAGGCAGACCTGGCAGTGCTGCAGTGGCTACCTCTGCTGCCATTGTTATATTTTTTTTTTTTTTTTGTCCTGTTAGAAGTCTTTTGGAAATCCCCTCCCGACTCAGCTTGCATCTTTAGGTACTTAAATATTTAAACAGGCACTGGATACCGTTCCCAAAAGAGTTTTGTTCCCTCCACTTGTGAACCTCATCGTGTTTTCTGTCATTTTTAAGTGGCATATTGATGTCCTCAGAAATCCTAACCATGCTTACGATTGGAAGGGGACAATGCCTTGTTCTGATGATTCATGGAAGGTGTTAACATCTACAAATAAAAAGAGGGCCCTCTACTAATATATGTTCCAGCTCATTTTAGTTTTCCAGTCTTCAAATTTTAAATCATTTTTTCTAGGTATTTTTTAAATTTAAAATGTTTGGGAAAATATAAAATTTAAATATTGCTAGGGGGGGACGGAAGACGCAGAAATCAATTTATTCTTGGCATAGTTTTCTTGTCATATCCCAAATCCTTAAAAATGAGGATTTCTCTGTGTCCAGAGGTAGAACCCTATCACACATTGAGTTTCTCAGGCTTATAAGCCATTCACTGAAAGTCAAAAGTTTATTGAAGGGGAGCTGCAATGTAAAGTTGTTTCCTCTGAAGTATTACTAACATTTGACAGACACTGATAGATGCTACTAAAACATCTTGGAAAGGCAAAGGAATCATTCAGCCAACAGTTCCTCTGATTTTGCTTTTTGATACATCCCCTCATAAAAATAATATCCCTTTGATGGATATTTTTTTCCAGAATAGAATGCTGAAAAAGGGAAGCAAAATATTTCCTGCAGTATTTTCTCATTGATGAAAAGCTTGCAAGAAGGAAAAGGTCACTGCACTAGGATGCAATGAAATAATTAATATGAAATAATTAATACCTAAGACAAAATAGAGAAGAAATAATGGCTGGGCTCTGCCTGAAATACCCAGTGCTGACTTATGGGTTCCTTTCCTCATATAAACAGGAAAATTTGGAAGTTGATTTTTGAGGAAATCCGAGCTGGTTTTAAATTGTTCCTTATGAGAAGCTATTAAGTTAAAAAAGAAAAAAAATATCTCTTTTTCCTTTGTGCAGCATCCTTTTCTAACTCTCAGTCCTGCTGATGACTTTGGGCAGCTAAAGTTTTATATGAGACTCTTCTGAAACTCTTTTTGCATGAGCATTTCCCTCCGCTTCAATCCCTGCTCTCTTTCTCTTGAATTATTTAGCAGCACAGATAACTTATTGGCATGGATCTGTCACCTTTGTCAGGAGTTTATCTACCTCTTTTCTGGGATAATCCCCTATGACTAGCTAATCTTTCCTTTTGACTTACATCCCACGAACCTTTGAACCCTTATTTTTCTGTTGTTCCCACAGCCCTACCACTTCAATCTCTGCCGAGTGTCTTGTATTTATTTCAAGGACCAAAACCGTCCATAAAATGTTAATGGTGTCTATCTTATTTCCCCATAATGCTAAAATAACTGTGATGTTCTGTGGGCTTCTCTACCCCGAGCAAGCAGCGCAAGGGATGGATTTATAGCTCCTCACTCCTCACACAGACGTTTTAAGGGCACACTGAGTAGAGGATGAGTTCTCACACTATTAAACGTGGAGTAAGCCACCGTGAACTTAAATGTTCACGGGGCTTTAGAAAGCAGCAACTAGGGCAGGGAAAAATCCATAACAGCTCCCTACCTCCTGTAGTAGAGAAGTCCTGGATTCTTAAGCAGCTTCTTCCCTGTCTCTAAGAAGGATTTTCTTGTGGTTGCGGTAGCGTGGAGGAGAGTTGTGTTCAGGTACTCCGTGCATCTCCTGTTGGGTAGACACCAAAGCACTCGATATAAAATGGTTGAAAGTTTTCTTTCAAATAAGGGCTTCTTTAAATTGGGAGCTTGGCTTGCAGAGAACTAATGTGCATATTAATTAATTCATTCTTCCACTTCCTTTGAAAAAGCTTTTCTTGTGAGGGCAGAAAAGGAAAATACATGCAGGAATATTTCCATTGTTTTTTGTTGTTAGTCAAAACACTGAGGTTTTTAGCTGCAGCTCAAAATTTCCCATGAGAATTGTGTCAAAATTTAAATATTTTTCATTTTCAGCTGTATTTTTAATTAAAAGGTCACATTTTCCAAACAGCTCAAGCTTTACCATCTCTCTGCCTCAATTCTCTGTCTGTCATTTGGGATTATAATTCTTTTCTATCTTTTTTTTCTCCAGTCTATTTAGATTATAAAATACTTCTTACTGTGTGTTGACCCAGTGCCGAGCAGAATGGGATCCTGAACTTGGCTGGGATACAAAGTTGCCACTATAATGCAAATCAATACTAATAAATGAGCATCAACCAACTTTCCTTTTCACCTTTTACATTTCACCTGTTTCTGTCAATATGCTCTTGAAATTATTGCTGGACTTTCTCTACTCTTATATATCTATTTATCATCTAAAATCATCTTTACGTCCCCACCATGATCGATGTCTCCTAAGAGTACAGCCTTGTAATTATTTTCTGTCCCCTGCTGTACACCCTTCTGAAAAGTGTATCACCCATTTACTTGCACATAAGCCTAATTAATTTTGTCAAATTATTTTTAATTTGTTGGCTTTGTTCCATCACATTTGTTGCCCTTCTTCCCTGATGCTAATAAATTTATTCTCTTCTCAAAACACACCTGCTGCCAAGTTTACACATGTAATATGAAAAGTAGTCCCTAAATCATCCTTGATGGGACCAATCCCATTGCCTCAGCCACCCTTTCAAAATGTTGCTGGTGACTTATTCCGTGTCACTCAGCAGCCTTTTCTGGAGCCAAATGAACAGCTTTCCCCACTTACCAGGTACACTGACTTTGTAGATTAACCTCTTGTGTGGTGTGGCTTTTAAATTTGCATATTTTGTATCATCTTCTTCACCTCTGTCTGCTAATTTGCTCTCGTGCTCAGCAATGTCACACACGTCGCTGACGGGAACGCGGGCGGAGAGGGGCTGGGTTCAGCTGCACAGCCCCAGGGGTGTCCTGTGGGGCAGCCCTTAATTCCACCTGCACACAGCAAAGGGCAAGGACAGCACTGCACCTCGTTGTTACGGAAAACAAACAAAAAAAAACCTGAACAGGGACACCAAATATTTAGGGGTTTGCTTTCCCTTGTTTTCAGAGAGGGAGGGAAAGGGAGGATTAACAGTGCTGTGATGAATTAAATGAAAGGAGGCAAGACATGAACACAAACCATGCTCTGAAGCTGAGCAGACTTTCAAATGGAGCGTTTTAAAGGTAATTTGAGAGGAACTTCATTGTTGCACCAGCTGCACATTTGTCAAGATGCCACAGCAGGTTGACCTTCCCATGCTGCTGAAGAGATCTGCACTAGAAGGACCTGATATCTCATGAGCTCATCCAATACCTCAGGTAGCTCTTGAGATTGACAGGCCTTTTTTTTGCAGCCATAAAACTAAGCCTGAGCACCTTCATTCTTTGGTGCTATCAGGTCTGGCCTTCTGAGCTTCTTCCCACAGAAATACAGAGATTTCACAGGGGAAAACTGGAACAAAGATAGGTAGTAATCTTTCTAAAAGAGAGAATCAATTAGAAGTCTCCTGGATTTGCTCCAGATCCAGCTTTGCAGGAGTGTCTTTGGAAGCACTGCCATCTCTGAGCAGTCAGGACTCCCCAGGCAGCACAAGATCATTCAGTGTGTGAATTATAGACTTCGGCCTTGAGAGTGTAAATGATGGTCGGGAACAGGAGGGCAGACACAGAGTTGTAATCATTCCAACTTCGCAGTTAACTCAGCACTATATTGCTTCATTACAGTGCAGGAAATCAGCAAAGAGATCTGATTCATCCTTGATGGAAGTTCCTTGACATGCCCTGGTTGTTAAAACAGACTTCCTCTAGCACCTTCGTGCTGTTTCAACAACAAACATTTGAACAGCTCCCACAGCACACAGACATCAGGAAAGCCAAGGGATCTACGTCATAAACTCGTGCTTAGAAGGAGGTGAATTAAGAAGACAAAATGCCCTGACACACTGGGAAAATGCACTTACCTAATCAGTTCATCAGCCTTTATTAATAAACTGATCTGGTGCTAGACCATAATGCAGAAGGCAACATTTGGTCTGAATTTAGTGATTGATAACTTTTTAATGGCAACCATTAAAATGCAACTATCTGGGTGTAGTTGTTCCTGCCTGGAACGAGGTAGAAGCCATTCCAGTAGCAGTCGGAAAATTTCTAAAAGTGAATAAACATAAACACCTGCACAGAAATTTGCATGATCGGTGCAAAATCTGCATGTGCAGTAAATACAAATCACAAACATAAATATTCTGATAGATCAGTAGATGAGGGGGCAGGCTCACCAGTCACCCCTGGATAAGGACAGATATGCACATGGATATAGCCACAGAGCTATGGAGATACACTTAAGAATGCATTAAAAGTACCACTTAGTTCCTATAAATCTGGAAGTGTAGTCAACTACGAGGGGTAATTGTAGTCTGCTGACCTGTAGCCCCTGCAGCTACTCACAGAAGCACAGAGCTGATTATTTCTCAGAAATGCTCTCTGGGGTTGTAAAATGTATTTTGCTTAATACAGCGATGGTGGAGCTTGGGGTCATGGGGAGAGTGAACAGAGGGCTTTGTAATGAGCCTTAGAAAGAGAAGGGTTCTCAGAGCTCCATCCCTGTATGTCCTGGGACACAGATCTGTATTTTCTCTCAGTGTGTTTCTGCCCTACTGTCAAACTGAAGCACACACACACACACACACACACCCCCCCCTATGTGTGCACACACACACACAAACCAGCTCGCTCTAAAAATCTCTTTAAACACTGGTTCTCCCTCTTAATAATCCCTCCCCTTTGTGAAGAGTCTCACATTGGGATAATCTCATTATGGGATATCTCCTTGACAGGTTAATCTTCTCAGTTACCTCCTGAAGACTTTGTCGTCTTTTAATCTGGAATACAATCGGATAACATCTACAGATCAATATCTTCTTTGTAGTCATGTTCCAAAGGCTATGAGAGCTGTTCTTCCATGCAGTTCAAATGCCTCATTAAAGACTCCTCACACTGTAAAACCCTTCCAGAGATATCATGCCTTCATTTGCTATACACTCAGTATAATGTTCCCTAATTCACTCGAGTGTTTTAATGTCTGTCACAGTGACTGTTCCTTCCTTAAAGTCAATATATTTCCTTAAAATAAACTTAACAGCTCCTACACATTTTCAACAAGTAGTATATTAATTTGAACAAGCTTTAAGTGAATCATATCAGAACATTTCTTATGATGCACTGTCATATTTACTGCACTCTTCAACATGAATATGGTATCTTCTCATTTGTTAACTTTATGTCTCTGGTGACAGTAAATTAAAATGATCTGTTGAACTCTGATTTTCTCTCTTTCTCTTCTACACTTCCTGGGATAATTACTTTTCATCATTTTATTGACTTTTTTTTTACCTCTAGTAGAATGTTTCACAATATATTAAGATCTTTGAGATTATATTAAGAAAAGATTATGAGGTCACCCGTTGAATGTTCTTGGCTTTGTGCATATTTTTAATCAACAAGATTTCTCATGCATCCACAGAAATTTTTTTTTTCCTTTCTAAACACCATGATAAGGGAGTTATATGGGCCAGGAGGTTCATAACCACTACCATTCCCAAATTCAGGTTCCTCTGTTGATGAATCCTACTCACCAAAAAGCAGTGAATAAATGAACTAGATATTTCCGTCTATGGCAAATATCATAATAACAAAAAGATAGAATAGATAATGCTAGGAAAACAAATGAAATAAACTTTGCAAACATACATGAAGAATTAAGACTCGCAATGAATGAGTGTTTCACTCAGAAAGGAGTAAAACAAAAAACAAATAGTGATTTGCCACTTCACTCTTTGGTAAGCTTCAGTGATTAAGAGTCTGAAAATATACCTGGTCTCTATTTACACAGCAAGGTGTTTATTAGTTTGTCAGATCTCACATAGGCAGAAGCTAATTTGCTGGTAGGGCACGCTGTAATTATATCACTGAGTACTTGTTTTAAGGGATCCAGTTTTAATTTCTTCCTCTTTGATATAGTCATTTAATTACAACACAGCACGATTGATTAATTGCAAGTACAATATTTTTTTCTGAGATTTCACCTACAAAGTAGAGTAGGATATTAGAGAGTGCAAGGCCCAGAGCTACAGGGTTTTGTTTATGAGGCCAACAGACCATATACACAATATAGACCTGGTTTTTTAGGTAGAAATACAGCACATGCTGTCCAGGTGGGATGATTCTGTGTTAAGTTCCCCACTTCCATCTCTATGTAATGCATCAGGGGAGTGGGAATCTTTATTGTCTCTGTTTGCCCATTTGTCAGAGCTCACCTAACAGCCCTGATCCACAGCCCACTGAATTCCATGAAAAGATTTCTGCTGACTTTCGGAGCCTTTGGACTTGGCTGGTTACAAGCTCATCTTTCTTTCTCATCTGCCAGTTACCTCCAGCCTTTGAGGGCAGGACAGAGAGGTGATAATTGAATCAGCACGGACTCCTCACCTCTGCTCCCTGCCTGGGTGTCACTGGCCTTGCCCAGAGAGCTGGTGGCAATCAGAACCTGTCAGATGATGCCCAGATTGCCTTGTTACCTTTGCCTCAGTAATTTTTCTGGTAAACACAGAGGTTAGAGACAGGCTAATAGCCAGTGAGACAGTTGGTGTCGGCAGAATCTTGTTCAGTGAGGGTCTAAATAGTCAACTAAGCACAGGAGAGACAGCGGGATACAGGCTTTGCAACACTAACACAAAACCTGGCTTTTGGGAGCCCTCAGGAATCCGCTCAGCCTTGTGGTAGGTCAGAGGCTGCCAGTAACAAGAGCAGGTTGGTCTGTGTGCAGCCTTGCACTCACGCTCTGGGATTTCTGGGCATCTCAGCTGGTGATGGATCCTGAAACGCGCTCCAGGCCCTCGAGAGACTGCACCATCAGTCCAGCCCACGAGACTCTTCTTGAGGAGGTGGATCGCAGTCAGAGTGATTAAATTGCATGAGTGGGACTCCAGCTCACACTCATGGTCATACTGAGGGGGAGACACAGCTCTTTGTTCTCTCCTCCTGTACACCTGAGGAGGGGGGAGGATGTGGAGTGGCAGTCGTGAACTCAAACACCTGAAATCTGACAGAGCCCCTTTCAGGTCTCAGTATCCTTTTGAGACTCTTAGCCTTCAGGTCCTGCTTTCTCAAGCAATTTACTGCAATGATCAGTAAAACAATATAGGAATGTTCTTCATCTAACCATGAAAAGGTTGAGCTTTAAATCTAAAGAAATTTAATTATAGCATTAACATTGCACAGATACTGATTTTAATTCAGAGCACCAGAGTCATAGGGAGCATCTCAAGAATTAACTCTGTCCTAACTTATCCTGTTTTATGTGGTGGATTTTCTTCGTAGACAAGAGGGAAATATTCTAGCACTAAAGTCACACGGAAGATGCTGCTTTGATATATGCCTGAACAGTGCACCCAGCAGGGTTCAAACAGCCTGACATTCAAAATTAATGCTACAAATATGAACCTAAAACCATCTGGACTTCTAAAATAGCGGGACATTAACTTTTACTGTGTCAGCCTATTCACTCTTACATCAGTTTAATTAGTGCACAACATAAGATATGAGTAAATATCACATGGGCAAGCACAATGCTCATTGTTGGCTTCAAACAGATAAACTTTTTGATGAGCTAAAAAAACATTTAAAAAGCCACCTACACATTGCCCACACATACCCATGGCAACAAACATACATCGACATCCAGCAGAAAAGAGCTACAACCTATCAAAGTTTTAATATTCATCATCTGAGGCTAGTGTGATTGCATTTGCATGTCTTTGCTGCTTTTTTCCCCCCAAGGACAGAATGAGGGGGGAAAAAAGTGTAGAAATGAAACAGAAAGTGCTTTGAAGCTTCTGAATGGTTTTGATCATACGTCCAAAACGAATCAACAGTTACTTAGTGCAAGTGTGTGCCTGTTATAGGACATTGCTTATGCCCTCTGAAAATAAATCAAGATGGACATTAATCAATATGTGAATGTGCACTGAAAAGCAACTGGTGGCACTGCAGCCCTGCCTGTTAGCTTCTAGGACAAGAGATCTGCCAATGGACAAAAAGTGTGATAGATTCAATGCAATCAAGATTCTCTTTCACTCTCTTGAAAGAGGAAGGTCTTTGCTATTCATATATCTATTATTTTTCAGTGGTAAACCAAAATATCTAGTAAATGATTACTCTAAATTACTATAAAACATAGCACACATTCCTTTCCACACGTGTATTGACATTCTTTTCCTGGCATGGGCTCAGGCTTACTTCTGGGATGCAGTAAGCTTTATATTTCCTTCTGCTTTTTTCATCCTATTTGTCTGGCATTTACCCAAGACTCTGGACCTCCTCTTCAAATTGTTTTTACAGCAGCAGAAAGGGCCTCGACTTCCAAGAAGCCCAACCCTCTCTGCGAAACACCAAATGATTTCTGCTCAGTGAGATGAGAACATCCAATATCCTGCAGAACCTGTCAGTGTGAATGGGTCGCAGGGCAACATCCAAAGGGTTATGAGCTTTTGTTGTTGTGTGGTTTTGCTTATGTAATAGGTTGTGAAATGGGTCCTGACATTGTTCCAGCTGTGACATTGTAGCTTGAATTGGAAGCACTGGCCTATGAGATTCTTCATTAATGTCAGCTCCACGACGTCCCTTGCCTGCTCTCCCCTGCACAGTTCTATGAGCTCGCCCACCCTGTTTGAGAGAAAACACAATGTGCAGATGTAGGCAATAAAAGTGATTAGCAGTGGGGAGAGGCTTCTGCTTGAAGGGAGACAGGAACAGGACAGACCACGTGGAGGGAAGAGAAACCACATGGAAGGGACAGAGAGAGACAAATAAAGTCAGGAGGAGAGGAAAAAATGCATCTGTTGCTAATATTTGCCCTCTCACTTAATGAAGTCACAATCAATTGATGGGAAAGGCAACAAATTAAAAGCTGATACAAAATAAAAGAAAGCACAATGTGATCCATAGCAACACTAACCAAAATGAAATATTACTGAGGACAAAAGCTAAATTCAATCCAAAACCAGATTAGATATGCAAATAACATGAGAGTGGATAGTTACACTGCAGAGAAACACAATTGATTTTATTCATATCAAGTAAAAATTACTGTGATATAGGTCATAAGTCAACTGCCACTAATAAGGTTTAGAAGAATTTTCCCCAGGATCATTTTCCTCTGGACTAGGCAGACTAAAGAGCCAATAACTTCTGTGTTCTTGCAGCAATTACAGCCAGGCTTTTCACTGCAGATATATGGTTATGTCAGAGGGTGGAACAAAGTTTGCATATATACTCTAGACCCAAGACAATGTCTGGAAACAAATAGGTCTGTGCACAGTGGAACCAATGAAGCTTCGTGCAACTGTCTTAAATCACAGCTGCTGTGTGAATTCCGTTTTAATACCACGTTTTTTTCACCAAGTACCAAAAGGATTTTAATGTCTGTTTCTCTGAAGAGCTAAACATCTCAGGGAAAATATTCCTGACCACTGGTAACGATTATCTCAATGGGAATATTAATTGTCTATTCTCCATGCTTAGCTATAGTAAACTTACAGGATCTTAACAGCTATCAGATTAGCCAATGGGTATAAAAATGGGAATAAAATTATTTAAAAGAGACCAATAGCTCAAAATGCACACAGAGCACGCTGTAATTGCATAAGCGCTACAGTGAGAAATCAGGACAGAAACATTTATATGGGAAGTGCACTCCAGCCCAGCCGCTCACCTCCCCCACACTCCACCAAAAAATCATTCAGGAACAGCAGATTGCAAAGAGCAATCACACCAGCCACAGGTTGGCAATCACATCTTCTCCAAACAGCAATCATGGCTCATACTGATGGACAACAACATGTGAGAAACTGTCATTTTGATATTTAAAATCTGTGGTGTGTAAAACACTGTCACTCTCAGCTGCTGGGATCCGAGTTACTGGTGAAGAAACTACAGAAATAACAGGACCTGAAATGGACCCCACAAGTCAAAATGTTTATTTTTTTGCAACTTTTCAACATTATTTGTCTATGCTGCAGACTGTACAACTCATTTATTTACCTGACACTCTATTTCAGTGAATAACTTTTGCTCTTAGGACTTGAAAATCGTATTTTTTCTCCCAAGGTCTTCTTAGCAAGTATTGGGGACAAAAGGGTGTATTCTGCCCTAGGGTCTAAGAGCTGAAAGCAGAGTTGTCTGAGGCCACTCGTGTGGAGAGAAAGGCTGTGTTAGCAGCAATCCCCCTGTCCTGTCCCTATATGTAGCCCTGCTGTAATGGCGGTAATGCGACCGGTGATTCTGGAGAGGGATCCAGGGCTTGACCCAGTCAAACTTTATGGTTTCCCAGCTGACAGTGAGAAATTACTTCCTGTGTTCCCAGTGCCAAAGAATGACTTAACTGGAAAAATTGGATTTTTTTTTTTCTTTTTTCTTTTTTTTTTTTTTAAATACAGACAGAAGGAGAGAGTCCTGGTGGTTTTATGGGAAGAAGAGAACAGCAAAAATCGTAATGGATTGTCCAGCACAAAATGTCCATGGGATGAATGAGGCCCTTAAAACATCATGGCTCGGGCTGACATTCTGCCAGGCTTTTGAGTACTTTCAAGACTTTGCTTTCAATTTGAACCTCAAATCAATCACCCCATTGATTTCCAAATTGAATTTCAGAGCATGGGGAACAATGTACCCTTTTGATTTCAAAGATTATTTTTTTTTTAAGTGTGTAGATAACTTGAGAGATCCAAAGCTCTCCCCTGCAATGACACATCCAGTAGGGTTTCCTTCTGGAAACTGAGGTGCACTGGTGACAATGAGAAAACAGCAAATTGAATGTGTTCTACTGTACAGTACTCGGAAAAACACCACCTGGTGATACAGAGAAAGGGAAAGAAAGTCCCAGAAGCTGTCATGAAACAAAACAAAAATGTTGCAATACAGGTGGGGACAACATCAAAAGATGCAGCACATTGTTACAACAGACCAAATTCTGCTCTCTTCATCTCCTGAGAGAAGTGTGTGAGAAGTGACCTGCTTTGTCCAGTGATGGAGGAGCTACAGTCATTCCGTGGATTGACAAAAACCTGATTCAGCCATTTGCAGATTCAGAACGGGCTAATGGAAAGCCTGTGCACTGAGGAAAAGGTGTGACACCTTCTTATTCCAGTTGGAGTTTCTCCATTAATCTGCACAGCCTTTGGAACAGGAGCTAAGTGCACCTCTGCACAGTCCTCTCCAAAACAGGTACAAAGCCATCTATCTCACAGGACATCATTTGCTATACCTCATTGCAAAGATTTTAGGTATTTTGGCAGCCAAAAGTGGGGTTTTTCTGGATCACCAGCATTAAGGCAGACTCAGAGAACTTGCAGCTTTTGTCTGGTTTTGGTGCTGGTTAAGGATGATGTAACACAGCTGACGGGAGCCTCGGCACTGCGTGCAGTGCAGCAGCAGCAGCAGCACAAGCCCCGAGATGTACGACAGGAGCCCATTCCCTCTGCCGCCTCCTCGTGCCACGCGTCACCAGCTGTGGGCAATGCCAAGGAAAACCAGCCTCTGGCTTCTCTGCCAGGACAAGCACATCTGAGAGATGTGCCAGTCGTGCTGCGAAGCCACAGCTGAAACTTCTGCAAGAGTGCCAGCTACAATAGTTGTTGCTTTTGTTTGCATGTTATGACTACTAAATCAGTCAGTGTCCTTCAGCTGCCACAAACTTGAGCTGATTTGACTCTCCTTTAGAGAAATTAGCAAGAATTCAAACTGTGTTTTCGTGCTATAATCAAAAAATCTGTCTGGGTGGCTTTCCAGGGCCATAGTTTGGTGCTTTTGGTTTTATTTCTTGGAGATCTACTGACATGGCCCTGTCCTGAGCAGAGCTGGTTTGTAGTAATTCACGAATTTCAGGCAAATGTTCAGCGTTTCAATGATGAAGAGCTTTGCGGCTTTGCTGCTATTGGAGGGAAAGAAGATCTGGAGTGCAGACCCATCTGTTCCTTAATAACGTTTAGAGGCAATATTCCATTTCTACCTGGAAGGCAAGCCTGGAGACAGAAAATAATCATTTTTTATGAGATATTTAGATAACTATCAGAGACTCCTGCTTCTTACAATCAGCGGTATCTGCCACTGCTATTCCTCATGCTTTAGTGGTTTGGACTTGTGACAGAAAATTCATCTTTGGGAGGATACATCTGTGAGTGCCACAGCATATAAGATTGATCAACTTCTGTTATTGCTTTGCTGTGTTCAGTTCTTTTTCTGGATGTATATCCAGTCAGAGGGATAGGCGGTCAATTTTCTCCTTTTTTTTTAGACCACTGATTACTTCCTGCTCTTAAGGCATAAAAAGATGATGATAATTTACAAGGACTTTGGACACGACCCAGAATTTGTATTGGAGAAGGTGGTGGAGAGCCTGCAAGCACCCATTGGAGGTCTCCTCGAAGAAAAGCGGGCTGCCAACTCTGCAGAGTTTTTTTGCATAGTAAATCCGAATTTTCAGGTTCTAAATAAATATGAAGATCATTCCACTGAATGACAGGGATGGAAAAGTAATCGCTGCTAGAAAGGGAAAAGATAAAATTCTGTCGCTCTATGGTGCCTTTCACGAGAGGATTTTACTCATGTTAATGAGGCCCTGTAACACAACAGCGATATTGAATTTCTTATGGAGGGTGGATTTAGGTTTTCCAGACATGTGTGGCAGAAGGTCATAGTGCTGAGGGCAAAAGTGGAGCTTGGGTAACAGTTTGGCAGCCCAGGCTTGTGGTCTTTTAAACTAGCCATTAAATCACTGTGATTTAGGGCAGGGAAAAGAGCAGCTCCCTGAGGCTGCATGGCAGCGCTGTGCATTCCAGCCTCCCCTCTGCTCTGAGGACTGGGCAAAAGGAGTGGGGAAGAGACCCTGGCTGTTCAACCTCGCTGTAATGAGCCTTCTGAAGGGGCCGAGAAGTCCTACTGGTTTTAGGATGTCTGCTCCACAGCACGTGAGGAGCAGGCAGCACAGCACAGTCACCAGAATTAACACTGGAAATTAACACCAGTCACCAGAATTAACACTGGAAGTTAACACCAGACAGCCCCCAGAATAAACACACACAGGAAGGATGTTCTGGGCTGGCTGGGGTGAGGTTTTGTGAGGTCCTTCTGGCACAAACCAGTGCCAAAGGGGATGGAGGCTCCCGAGAGCTCCAGTCCTTTGCCCTCCTCTGAGCTGGGCTGATTTTTTCCCAGCAACATCTTCATTACAGGAAGGTATATTAACAGTTTATTTGATTTTCTCTTCCCCCAAACACAGTTAGCTGAGGGACACTGCAAAGCGTAATTACTTGTGCCAATATCTCTTTTGCCTGCAGATTTCACTCACGCAGTTCATTCTTCTCTCCCTTCTCCTCCTCCTCCCCAGCTGACAGTGCCAGGACGCCCTTGCTGCACTCTACAAACAGTATGAGCCTAATTATGGATTTTTTCAGGCTGGATCTTAGCGAGTTTAAGTGGAAGGCAAAATATTTAGTTTCTACAAATTAATGAAGACAACAGAGCACGCATCCGTTGTACGTCAATTAGCAACATATGGTGAAAGGCTTGCAAAATAATCAAATGATCAAACAATAAAGAAATGAAATAATGTAGCAATTTCTGCCTCTTATTAGCTAAATATGTTATGTGATGCTTCTTTCATAGATTTTCCAAGCAGATTGTGGAACACCTGCAAGCACATAGGTATTGCATTTTCAGGGCAAGCAGCAGGTAGATTTTCTGTATGAACCATTGTAGTTTGATTTCTTTTGAACAGTTAGAACTGTATTGAGGAAAAAAAAAAAATAAAGATGTCAGACAGCTTGAAGGTTTTTGGTAGGGTTTTCTTTATTAGGTTTTGGGGTTGTTCTTGTTAGTTTTGGTTGGTTGGGTTTTTTAAAAAAAAAATATAGAGGCGAGAGTAGAACAGTTTCCTTAAAAACTTAAACTTCTCCACCTACTTTTTTCTGTGCACCTATCAGGCTCTGGGGGTTTTGTATACCCAGGAGCAGCAAAGGGGCATGGGAAAGAGCTGGGATGTACTTGCCTGTTGCAGCCCCTCTGCTCTCCTTCCCAGGAAATGTGCATATCTTTCATATTCTCACTTCTGAACCTGGCTCATAAGCCTGAAAGAGGCAAACTTTTTCACTAACACTTCTGAAAATCTGGCCATTTATTTAAATGTGAAATATAAATTAGGACTTGTATTGAGATCTGGCTTTAAAGCCTTTGTTATGTGAAACCTTTATGAGGCTCACACGATGAGCTATCTGCAGAAAAATCTCCCTATTACTACAGATAGCTGTGCTCCTTGTAGATAATATATGTACATCCTCAGATCCTGATTTTCTAAGGTTATAAATCCAACACTCCGAAGCACAGGAGCAAATCTAGTACTTGAAAACACACTTCGCTGTTGATGATGATGAAAAATTGTATTCACTGTTTTCAGCAGCACAACTGCTGCTTGATCCAGTTAGTGCAGATGCCTAAATTGTAAAGTGAGTTTATTTGCCTGCAGAAAAACTTGCAGTATGATGCCGAGGGACTGAGCAGAAGGACAGATGGGGATTACTGGGCCTGGGAGATCAGGAGGAAGAGAAGAAAACTGGAGTCTAAAAGAAGGGTGTGGCTGCAAATGGCCGTCTTTAGCTTTGTGACAGCTCATGGGATGGGGATAAATAACGGGGAGGTGTCACCACATAGTGCACAAAACCCCAATAAATGAATATTTGGGGGTTTTGGGTACCAGACAGACCATAGTGGAAGTTTTACATCTAAACTTTCCAAGGCCTTAAAAGGAAGGAAAAAGGTAGTAGGGAGGAGCATCACTGCAATAAATAAAGATAAAGATGCCTCTTTCCCCCCGCCAAGCCCAGAACCGCACGTCTCACCAGGCCTCTCCTCTCAAGCCATGTCCACAGCTGTCACATCAGGTCCCTTCTCTGTCCTTGAACTGAATCCCGTTTGGCAGGGGAAAGAGACGGATTTAGAGGAACCCTGGATATTCCCAGCAGTATACCAGAGGGAAAGAAAGCAGAACAGGAAGAGTAGTGCGGGAAGACAATAGAACAACTCAGCATCCTGGAAAAGTATCAGACTATAAAAATAATAAAGTGATAAACCAACTGTTCTTCTTGAGGTCAGTCATAAGAAGCTGTGGGTGGAAGCTGAGATTACCTGGAGTGCAAAATCCTAATAACTTCAGTTATGACTTCTGTAAAATGGACATTATCCATTAAATGGGCATTATCTCCTCCTTTCTCATATGCATGGACAGATTCAGAGGCGAGGCAGAGCAAGCGCTGGGAGAAAAACAGGCCCAGCCACTGAAGCACAATGTGGTTCAGACCTTAAATTCCAGGGGAGGCAGGTGATGTGGAAGCAGAGGAATGGCTCTGCAAGGAGGGGTGGAGAGAGGAAGGGGTGGTGCCACGAAGCCTCTGACCTGGGCTCCAGGGACAGCCAGCACCAGGCAGCTCCACGTGGGCAGCAAAGTTCAGCATCTGTGAGCAGAAGAGATGTCAGGATCGATGGCAACACGGCCAGGGCCTCTGTGGCACCAGTGAGCTGTTTCTGGTGCACAGAAATCCATCACAGAGCTGCTCCTGAAAGCCAGCCAGCCATCCCTGCTGCTCAAGGTCAAGTCCAGACAGGGAATATAAAGCTGTCCTTGACTGCACTGCAAAAGGAAAAATTACTTTGGTGCCTTGTGACAGAGTTCAACCGTTTCCCATCAGTAATCATAGTGCAAAATCGTGCGTGGTTTGTGTTGTGAGGAGTGAGCCCAAGAGCTTTTTTAGGCCTGTGCATTGAAAACTAAGCTGAAAACAACTCGTTCATATAGGCCACCAATTAGTTATTTGATTATAACTTTCAGTATCCACGCACAGAGTTGGGTTTGAACCAGTGATCAAAGGATCTTTAACTCATGCCAATAGCATAAAGCAAATCTTCTGGATTCGTTTCGTTCGTACAAGAGATTAAACATTCCTCTTTAAGCATTGTGATTTCTCTTTTCTTTCTTGTGGAGTCAGATATAAAAATTTTGTTTCCTCTTTGTTGTACCATGAAATCTCCCTTTTCTAATGAGTGTATGAACCAGTCATTTCGCTCTTAATAGGCCACTTACTGAATTTGATGGAGGAGATAATTAAATGTGACAGACACTCGTATGCATCTATCTTAAAACTAGCACTCAAAGATTATAAAAGCCATAACATTCTCTTAATGAAATATGGCTGAACATGAGAAAAACACATTTCAATGTATCTGAAAACAACTGCGAAATTTAGAGATAAACACTGTTAACACTTGATAAGCCTGCACGGTTTTTATATGTACTGCAGGCATAACAGCAGCAAACAAATACCCTTTTTGAAGTAGATGAAAGCTGGAGATAAATTTGTTTGGCTTCCAAACAAGAGAGAATGAGTATAAAAGTCCAAGAGAATATACACAGTATAACTACTGAAGCAAGAAAGAGGCTTTTTATAACTTGTAAAGAAAATGCCAAGGAAAATTCATTTAAATAAACATTTTCAAAACTTCAGCGCTGAATTTCAGTGGCCATTAGTCAGGCCTTGTGTTCCTGGGTGGTGTTAAAAGCCTGGGCTGTGGTAAAATATATGAGGAAACCAACTGGATTGATAAAAAATCAGGATTTTCTCCATTCAATCTCAGCCCTGCTCTATTCACCCAGCTGGGTTCTTGGAACTCAAATTTAGTCCATTTAACTGAGGGACAAGGAGATGTTATGGGAAGTGGAGAACTAATTGTAAGAGCATCCAGAAACCAGGAAAATGGGATGATTCTTAGGGGTTTTGGGATTTCTGGGTGAAGTGCCAGGAAACCACTGGTGTGCAGGCAGGACCCAAAGCCGATGCAGTGCAAAGGAGCACCAGGGCAGGGCAGAGCTCCCACCCCTCACCTGGCAGAGCACCATTGGTGGACTAGCTGCTCTGGAGAGGTTTAAGCAGTTAAACCTTCGTGACAGGTGGAAGATACCAGAAGAGAAAATAATAATTTCAAAAAATATAAATTCTTTGAAAAGCGCAGGGGAAGGTGTGTGAAGAGGAAGGTTACTGTGGGGAGCATGAGGCAGCAGACAGGGGCACTTGGTCACTTTGCTGCCAGCCTCCGACGTGGAAAACACGGCCTTCAAGCTAGAGGGATCCATTTGTGTTGAACAATACTTCAGCTGGACAGGGTGATGCTATGGGATTATCCGAGTTCCCTGTCCAAGGCTGGTGATGGGTTTCCACTTTAAATTTTATACTCTTTGAAAAGTACGTTTTTGCCTTCCTGGGCAAGGATCTGGTTTAAGTATTGCTGAGATTGTTGTCCTGTCCTACTGCATTTCACGTTGCTGTGGTTTGATTGCCTGAATTCGGAAACCACACCAGGATCCAAATTATCTGACGGGATAACCTCCTTTTCCTGCTTAGGGACAATTCTCTCTCAGACACCTGCAGAATCACTGCCCACTCCTTAAATTTATTTACAAGGGATCCCTTGTTTACACAGTATTTAGACTTGAAATTATCAGGGGGAAATAAAAAAGTCGCATCATTTCAGGGCTATAAAACCTGTTTCTAGCACAGATAAACTCTGCCGTTCCTCCTCTGCCTCTCAGGATGCTGCTCCTTTCAGGCACCTTTTCTGAGTTAAATGATTCGATGAGCAGCTTCCAGTGGAGAAAAGCATTTACCCCACAGTTTGCATCAAGAGGTTCCGAGGCAATGGTGGAGCTGTGTCATGCAAGAGGCTGGGCCATGCCCTCTCAGATGATTGGTGCCATTAGAACCCAAAACTTGGCCTCATTAACAGACAGAGGCGTTTTGGAGCGTGCGATGCCTGGTGGTTGCAGGCTTTGCTCCAAGAGCAGAGTTCACAGAGTTGAGCGAGATGCCTGAATTCCCTCTGGGGTGAAGGGAGAGGATTAAGTGCCTCAGAATGAGATTCAAAGCAGGCAGCAAGTAAAGCAGGGAACACTTAAGCCTGCCTTAGGAAATACTAAAGAGAGGGGTGTATTTGAAATCCACCATAGATCCAGGGTTTAGCATTGACCCACATCCATGAGATAGAAGATGCTGTGAAAATGGGATTCAGCGCCCATAACCCCATTCCAGAATTAATTTTTCAACTTTGAGTAAAAGACTTCTGCTTGCTCTTAATGCCGACGTTAGAAGGCAGATGGAACAGGAAGTGGAGGCCGTAACCACAGTCTACTTTTAGAGTAGCAAAAACCTGTGTCTGAGTTCCTTCATGAGGCTGAGAGGCAAAACCACATCCCTTCCTTTCCAGAAGGGCACACATAAATCTCAGGAGCCACTTTCCCTTTCTCCTTTTGGAGTTATAATGGGGCTGGAGATGGGGAAGGGACACAGGTGAGGGGTGGCAGATGAGCCGAGCATGGCCATCCCTTCCGCGCAGACCTGCAAAGCCGGGAGCCTCAGCTGCCTGCGAGGCCGTGGAGCTTTGTGCTTCACTCACCCCTGTCATGTAAGAGCAGTACAGCTGGTGTAATGGTAAGAGGAAACTGTGCTTTGATCAGGAACAACATTTATTTCAGGCCACGTGAGAGGAGAGAGGCCATGGGGCAAGAGGAGAAGGTGGTGGAGAGGAGCCAGCCATGGCAGCTGCAGGCCAATGTGCTCTCATTACCAAGCTCTCGCCTTGCACTGGGAAAGCCTTTGGATGAAGCACTTTAAAGAGCAGCCTCTAGCTATTAGCTGAAGATTTTATTAATTTCCATGTACGTGCCCTTGCAGAAGGTTGAATTTCTTTCTGTCTCCTTCAGCCCCAGCGTCCTCCAGCCCTCTTCCTACATTCCGTGTTGGCAGCGCTTTCCAACGTGTGTCTCTAGGGAATACAGTCCACACACTTCTCCTCCTTGTGTCTGTATCATTAACAGGAAAATTCAGCAGGACCCATGGCAGGCATGATTTTTGGTATCCCTCCTCCTCTCGTGTCTGCTTTTATTCAGACAAATCAGCACCACTTCAAAGCTCCCCACCTTCCCAGCATCCAGAACACCTTATCCCACCTTATCCCAATTGCTTCAGAGACACTGGGATAAATCAGATCCGCTGCATTTCCTCGCCTTGCTTAATCTATTGCTTTCGGGGATTTGTTTTCAAACAAAATATCAGGATAGTTTGGCGTGGGCTATTTTTAGCAAAGCTTAGTTGCATTTTCAGTTTCCCACCCAACAAAATGGTTTTTTCCACCCTGATTAGCTCTGAACTTCACGCAGAGCCTGTACCACTAATGGGGAATCTTTCAGGTTTGCTGGGACAAAGACAAATATTTTTTAAGCACAGTAATTCTTTCTCCTCGGTGGCATCCCAAATTACCCTGCATACCAAACTTGACTGCACAACCAATGGTTTTGCTATCCTGGGTTAAATAAAAGCACCTCCTGTTTCCTCCATGATATTTTATTTGTTTTTCTCCAGTCACACTGGTCTTGTACCAGTTTCAGCAGTAAATTGCCAGACCTGCAGTTTGTTTTGCCATTTCCCTCAGAAGTCTGGGATGGAAATTATCTAGTCCCCCTCCCGTGGATGCATTAAGCTTTTTTCTTTAAAGGAATCTTAAAAATGCAAGCAAACAGTAATGGGGAAAAATACGGCTTTTTGGTCTTGTTGAGTGAAGGGATTTTTTTCCTTTCAAGATGCTGTTATGAGGAGGTTAATGTGTCACTATAAAAGAAATGTGGCACTCCGCTGTTCTCTCATGGAATACATTACTTAAATTCTCACTATGGATTTACATCTTTTTTTTCCTGAGATGTAGTTTGGCACTTAGTAGGCAATGAATCTTAAATATTTTGAAAGTGTAATTTAACATCTCAGCAAAATTCTGAATTGTGAATTGTGCTTTATAGAAATTTTAAGGGCTAGCTGAAGCTGGCTTTAAAAATAGTAGGGAATCACATCTTTAGGTGGTGCTTTAGCTGCAGATGAGTCTCCTACCAATTTTAGATACCTTATTCATCCAGTTGTAAACTTGGGATACACTTTTTAAATTTTTTTAGGGTGATTTTTATTTAGAATGACTTTTGACTCTTTGTGTAAACATCATATACACATGTGAAAAGTTATATGCTACCAAAAATTGCTTTTTAACTAAACAAGAGCAAAAAATCAGGGGAAAAATCCATATGCTCTAGAAAGAGATGATTTTGACTTATAATTGTTCATTTATGTGTTTTATAACTTCTGGAGACACATTTAAACCATTCAGATCAACTCCGAAAGACTTGGGACAGAAGTGGCGTTGAGCTCATCATTCTCTTCTGCTCCCATCCAATTTGTTAGGAATAATCTGCTCTTCTGCTCACATCAATTTTACATCAGTTTAAACTGATGCTCACATCCATCAATTCTGTTTTACATGGATTTCAGTCAGAAATTAGGGTTGCTCTGAATGTACAGCTGGGAAGCCCAAAACTTTCACGGGGCAGAAAAGCAATTTTACTCTGCAGAGAGCCATTTCTGGGTGTCCTCAAGCCCGTGTGCACAAAAAAAAAGTCCCCTGCAAAACCACTCATCCATCTGTTATGTCTTTTACAGTGAAATAGCACCAGTTTGTCCTGTGATGGACTTAAAAGCACCACTTTTAACTGGAAAAGTCCAGCTGTGGCGAGCAGCTCCCAGAGGAGTGGGTGCACCATGTACATTGGCCTTGGCAGATTTACCTGAACTCTCCCACACTTGGCACCTGCTTGGTGCTCGGTGCTGGCCGTTAATGTGATCACTGTGTTTGCTCCTAAAGGCTGATCCAAAATCCATCGGTGGAAATCTTTCTTCAGTCCTCAGTCAACAGCGTTTCAGTACTCTGGATGTGCCTGTTTTAAACGGTGGGTTTGATAGTGTGGTGAGCACGCGCTGGAAGGGGTTATATTTTATTAACCTTCCCTCCGGGCTAATGAATCGTTTATTTTGCAATTCATTAACATCTTAATGGTCATCCAGGTCTTGTTTGAAAACAAGGGGGGAGAAAAGCCTGAAAACAGACAAGAATGGTCATTTCGTAAGATTGAAATTGATGTGTCTGTATAACCCCTGGTAGCAGTGCTGGTTCATCCCAATGTGCGATTCCCCTTAAATCCACTTGCAAAATGTTCAGTGGTCTAATTGCACATTATAGGTGAAAGTATCATCGTTTTCAGTATCGTCTTGTTGTGGGCAATGCTGAATAGGATCATCTGACCAGCCCACGCTGCAGGATCTTTTATTTGGGAAGATAACCCCCTCTTGTTTTTTCTCCTGTTATAGAAACAAATAGATTTTAAATGCCTCCTTTTACTGAAGCTCCACCTGTTTTCATCTTCCCCCCCCCTTTTTTTTTTTTTTTTTTTTTTTTTTTTGGTGTTCCTATGGATTCTGTCTATTTTTGCTTCTTCTTTTCTTGAAACAAGAAAGCCTAAATTAAGCACACATCATTTACAAGGTTACTGAGAGCTTTGTGCTCCTCTCTCACAGTCTCACCCCTGGGTTGGTCTGTGTTTGCTGACTCAGGAAGTTTTCCTTTCCAGGATGGCTGCACCTCTATTTATTTCTTCTAATCAGGCTGAGTCAAACATATGCTCCCTTCTGCTGGAGCTCTCTCCTCTCTAAAATTGTTTTGGCTGAGGCTTTATTAGGTTGTTAGATCTATGCTGCTTGCCCTCTTGCTCAAATCTGCTTTTGGGCTTTTGTTTTTTATGCCTGTCTCCCATCAGTCCTTTTTAAAATGAGTAACTGTCAGAGCTACGAGATTTATTTTTATTCTTGCCATCAGCTTCTGCTAACAGAATGACCTATTCCAGAGCATGTTCCTTTGCCTGACTTTCTTTTCTTTCCCTCCACAAGAAATAAGTGCTCACAAGAAACTTTGGAGATTTGACACTGGGAGCAAGAGGCAAGCAGGGGATCCAAGAGTCCCCAGAACAGAAAAGGAGACGCATCCAAAAGAATTGAATTTCAGCTGCAGGCTGATTTGTGAGGCTATTTTGCAGCTAAAGAAACAAAAGAAAACCTGGGGGTGGACGGAAATGAAAGCAGTGTAGAGGGCAAGAGGAGTCTTTGTGTTTGGGATAGAGTTTTGAGCTTAATTTAAATCATAATTGGAAGCAGGATGCAATGGGGAAAAGCAGACAATGAGAATGCAGCAAAACAAAAAAGACTGACCAGGCTGAGTGTGAACAAGTTCTTTTAAAAATCAAAGGCAGAGATGGTGTAAGCTTGGAAAATCCCCTTCTCTCCATTCCGGCAGCTCAAAAAATTCTGTTCAGAATCAGAACAAAACCAGTGAGAATATTTCCTTCCATCAGAAGGAAAATCCTGGAGAAATTAATTTGGAAAAATCCAAAAACTGTGTTAGTTTGATGTTCCAGGGCAGCAGGGAGCAATCTGGGCTGACAGAGGAGGGATAGACCCCACAATCTGAGAGCCCTGGGCTGAGTCAAGGCAAATCTGTTTGTACTTATCTCCACATGCTTATTTTTGAGATGGAAGTTACACCTCCATCTTGCAAAATGTAACACTGGATGGAGTGAGGAGGCAGCAGTGGTTATTAAAATAAACATTTTCTTTTCAGCATGCAGTATTCCTCAAAGCCTTCTCCTGGACTTTTGAAATTTTTTAACGGAAATTTGGCCCCAGATATTTTCAGAAAAAATGTTCAAGCAACCAGTGGCTGGCAGCAAACACATCTCACACAGGTCTGTGCAGACATGTGCCCACTTATTGCACATCCAGTGTTCCCAAGCACCGGGGTCTTCACACTTGGCAGCAGATAAATTGTGATTTTTCCATGACATTTTCTTTTGAGCCCCTTGTCAATTGTATTTTTATTTCTTTTTTTTTTTATTTCTGGGGAATTTTTTTGGTGTATGTAATGAACGTAAAATTTATAGAGAGCATTCACAACTGCACAGCAACACAGAATCTGTTCTCTAAAGTGACTAAATGTGTGACAGACAGGAAATCAGCTGTGATGATCTAATGAACCTAAAATCTGTCAATCTATTAAACTGTGAACAACAGAAAACTCAGCACCCGGCACCTGTTTGTGTGAGCTCTTATTTAAAAGTATCTCTGTTAATGGGCATCATTCCCAAATGGAAAACACTTTTTAGCAATGCAGGAAATTCAATTCTGAAACTGGTCACGTTATATTGTACAATATATAACAATAGCAGCAACCAGAAGAGCCATTTTATCCCGTGTTTTGACAGAGGTTTAATTCACAGCTGATTTATAACATGACCATGAAGACCTGAAAGTCCATGCACTGAGTATCAGCCTGGGGAGAACTTCACTTTTAATACTTTACATTAAATATAGTTTATTGTTGGCCCATTCTAAAGGGATGGAGCAGCAAGGACAAAATAAAACAAAAGTTGGTGTCTTTTGGCAGTTTTGTGGCAGTTCTGAGCATCTTCTGAGCAGGAATCACAAATTATATCTACTGACAAGCTGAACTATTGTAAAATATAAATGAAGTGAGGGCAGTTTTGGTTCTGGCGTTGCCTTTCTTTGGTTTTCAAGGATTTTTTTTTAAGGATTTACAGTTTAAACCCTATGAGTAGTGCTTATGCCTCTTTTGAAGCTTGAAATGTGTCAGCTGAAGCCAGGCAATAATTTATAAAGCAATCTCACTGCTTCTGCACCTCTCCACCCCTTCTTCCCCAAGAGTCCAGGCACTGGCATCGCCCTGAGCAGCACCTTGGCACTGTCCCAGTGCCTCAGGCACCCACAGCACCACCAGGGTGGTGAGAAATACTGTCAGGGCACCCCGAAGGCACAGATGGCATCTGGGAAGCCCCCAGAAATCCAACCCTGCCGAGAGGGTCCCCTGCACACCCCGTGATGTCCCTCTCCATCCCAGCAGCCCCACAGCAGCACTGCCCTCCCGCTGCCCTTCGCTCCCCCAACACCAGCTGGAGGACGAGGACAGCCCTTTGCTCAGGAATTCCAAACAAACCTTTTCCCAGATGCTTCTCCTGATGTCTGGGACCTGGGTAGCAGCTCCATGGAGCACACAGCACCACGGATCTGCCAGAAAGGCGTCAGGTGCTGCTCAGATGTGCAGCTTCCAGATGTGCTGGTAGCAGGGAGGGCGAGATAACTGATGACTGTTTTCATCCAAGTGATCTGGGAAAAGGGAGGGAAGCAGCATTGCCTGCCACGTGCCCAGCATTACCACAGCCCCGTCACTCTCGGTAGAAGCAAAAACTTTGAGGAGTTAAATCCCTTCAGTACGATCCGCACCATTTACATCCCTGGTGACCCACAGGGCTCTGATTTTATATTCATGGCCAACTGTTTAAAGTCCATTCCTGGTTTGGTTTTAGTGCCTGACCATGGCTTGATTGCTCATTACTGAGGCAATCACTTTGTTCTTTGATTCAGTGAGCAGCACAGGTTAGAGGATGGAGAGATTCCTTTTGGCAATTACCAGTTGTGAAGTGTCTCCACGATAAATACTCGATTCTAAAGTAAATTTATAATCCTTGTACTTTAACCACTGCAAAAGGTGTTTTCCATTAATTACTATTTTTCATTTCTAGATGTGGACCCAAGCATTTCAAGGAGCGCTTATGAAAGCCCAAAGAATGGATCTGCATGGATGACTAATCCCAGGAAACCTGCAATCCACAGCATAGGACTGCTATCAGTAAATGCAAGTTCGGCAGCCTCTTAGTACCTGTGCCAGAAAAATCCTGCTGTTTTACCCTCCAGACACGGTGGTGAGAAAATTATAGAGGCACAGATCCAAAACCTAACACAGAGGAGCTTCAGCAGCATGGAAGGAAGGGCTCAGGACTCGGAAGGTTTGCCATTGCTCTGTGTATGATTCTAGCACTGATCACACCCTTCGCTCACAGCGTAACTGGAGCTGCAGGGAAGTCCCAAACACTGAATTTTAGCTGTTTGCCTCTTGCTAGACCCATTGCTTTCCTCTGGCCTTTCACCACTGACACAAAGGTATCAGCTGAGTGAGAGGATTTGGTTTTAAACACCAACAGAGTGGTCACAAGAGAGTAGCTGGTAAAGGAAGGGAAAGCGCCTGTTATTTGCAGAGCCCTGACTCCAAGCTGCAGCTCTGCCTTGCTCTGCTCCAGGATTGCTCCATCCTGCTCTCCAGAGCCAAATGGAAAAAGAAGGGACCCCTGCTGCCCCCAGAAAAGTAACCCGTGGGTGAAAGGCAGTATTGCCTCTTTCTGAGCAATAACTTGGAGCTGGAGCATCCTGCTGGAAAACGGGCATCTGTCTTCTTCTCCCACTGGCATTCAGGATTCAGGGTGACAAAGGGATGCGATATGTCCCAATTATTTCTGGGTTTCATGTGTCACCAGCTGAAACCTGTGAGGCAGGGAGAGGTGTCTGGCAGCCTGGGGCAGAGCATTTAAGATTTGGCACTCGGCTGCATGACCAAAAAATGGCTTCCCACTTCTGCTTGTGTTTCACTCCCTGAAAGTTGTGTCAAGAATTTAGAGCTGCCTGGGTAGTCTGTGTTATTCTCACTGTAGCTTGAAATTCATCTAAATGTTGACTCTTTCAGAGGAGCTTTGATGGAGAAAGGCAGCACCTTGGACCAGAGTGTTTGTGCTGAACCCCTTGAAGATCAATGAGCCAGAACGATCAGACAATTCCAGTGACTTTTGGGGACTGCATTTATCTTGCAAGCCAGCCTTAAAATTTGGTTTTCATACATTATTCAAAGTCCAGATGTACCTAGCCTTTATGCATTTCTTCTTGCTCATAAAGCCTCTTCATTGCTTTTATTGCCACTGTAATAATAAAGTGGCCTCTTTAATATGCACAGTACAGCTACCAAAGCTGTACTTACTAAGCAAATGTTTTGGATCAAGTCAGTTTGGCATAAAACAGATTTTGATGATTCCAAGTGGAAACCTCTCTCCTGCAGGAGCTCCCAGGAGCTGGGAAATGCTGCTGTATTGCACAAGGCACAGGCACCTTGTAACCCTGGGTAGACACTTCTGGAGTGTAGTTTGTCTCCATGTTGCAGCAAGGATTTTTCTCTAACTTAATATGCCTAAAATGCGCTGTCAGGATGTGTATACACAGCACAGGGCTACGTGATTCTTTCCCTCTGCTTGTTTGCTCTGCTGGATCAAAGCTTTAGGGAAAATATATTAAAATTATTAGCCTACATAGGCATAGGATGCATTTATGTCGATGTTTACATACATAAATGCATATATTTATCTACACATGCACATATTTTAGTCAGCATTCAATTGCACTAATCCACATTTATAAGCTGTGAGGGGTTCCCAAAGCTGGTCATGAGGTTGAGGGGCCCCTGAGATGAGCTCAGCTGGTCAGAATATGGTGCTGATAATGCCAAGGTTGTGGCTTTGATCCCTGTATTGGCCACTCAATTAGGAGTTGGATTTGATCCTCGTGGGTCCCTTCTAACCCAGAATATTCTGTGATTCTGTGGTATCTGCCTGCTCATGAGCACGCTGCAGTCACCAAGGGATCCTCAACCGCCAGAGCCAAAATCCAGAAGGATCCAGCATGGAAATGAGAGAGGTTTGTAAAGCCATCTTCTCTCTGCCCATTGCATCCTCCAAAGCAGGACCTACCCTGCAGGTTTCTTTCTCTCACCGCAGGCAGTTTGGGTGCCATTGGGGCTGGCTCAGCTCTCACACTCAGGAGGAGGCTCTGCAGGTGTGTGATTGGCCTGGGGGCTGTTTCTGTGCTACGCCCAGCTTTGATCCCAGCTGTGTGTCATCCCTCATTGGCTCTGACCACCTCCCACTGCTTCCCCTGCCCCAGCTGATATCCTGCCTCTCCCAGAGAATTAGCTTTCCTCCCTCCAGCCATGGCAGGATATGCAGCTTCATCCTCCAGTCATCCTCATCTCCTGGAGCAACATTAGCAGTGCCTGACCTGATGCTGATGCAGCTCAGAGGTAACAATGGAGGGGTGCTGGGACATGACGTGGAACAAGGGTTTGGTTTTTCTCCTTTCTTGTGCTTTGGCCCAGTCTCTGGACTAAATATATAGCCCTTATATTCCTCATGCTGCTGCTTAAATTTAAGACTCCTTCTGGATTAATGTAGTCCCAAAGGTTTTGAAAGCTTGGGCCTGGACTATCAATATCCGTGCTGACTGTAACCAGAAAAAGGAGGAGACAGATAGGAAGAGCAGTTATGTTGGTTCTCAGATGTGGTTTTGTGAGCTCAGCCTTTCGACAGAGTTTCTCTGGATTTATACTGATGTAATCAAGAATGGAGCTTGGCCCACCGTGGTGGGCAGGCAAGGGAGACAAGACCCATTAAAAGAGGCCTCTGAATTTCTATGGTACAATTTCAGCTGTGTTTTATTCATTTGCTGTTATCTTGCAATGATTTCTCTTTGTGCTTTCTTTGTTTTCTCCCTGCAGCTTCTTTATTTGCCAGCACTGGGGAATTTTGCTTTTATGAGGTGTTTACAGTGCTTGCTTTAAGGCACATATTTAAGTACCTGAAACACTTTGGGTTTGTAATGTTTGAGTTAAATATAGTATTACTCTGCCATGTACAACATGTAAATATCTGTGGCATAATCATTTTACAGCGCTCAGAGCTGAAGTCCCATTCCCCCAAACGTGTGTTGTTTTCAATACTGGTAGATTAGGATTAAGTATAAAATGGCTGAATAAATGAACACAGGGAAGTAAAAACTCACTTCTCAGACAGCAGTTAAAGTCTGTCTGGAGTGTGTTAAATGTCCAGGTGGGCTGTGTTTAGGTGCTGTGCCACTTCACTGCAGTGGGTGCTGTGTGGGTGCTGTGTGAGCAGGAGGCTCAGAGAGACTCAGGTTGAATTCTTCACTCTGCTCCAGTCTGCTTTAATTCTGTGTGCCTCCACCGAGCCAAGAGAACTTCACCATTCCTGATGAAAGTTGAGATAAATGCACTGGAAAGTGTGAAAGTCTGAAATAGGAGGTAGCAGGGCCGTGTCGGCTGAGGTGTATTTTGTTCTGCTAATCGCTGGCTGCTGGAGTCTGCAGAGGGGAGGGAGCTTTTATGCTGAACGAGCGTGACAGGGTCACGCAGGACTTCGTGCACCTCAGGGACAAAGTTTCAGAAAAGAGTTTCAGTCTTTCATCAACAGTCTCTGCAAGCTGAAAATCAAACAAAATTGTTTAAAGTGCTCCAACTGTGCCATACAGATGGCTGTCTTGGGGGAGCAGGGTGCTTGTTAGGCCATCACCGGTGTAAGCTTATTGACCACAAAGTTGTGGAGACAATAGGCATAGAAGATGTAAGCGTGAAAATTAAAAACCTTTGGAAAACGCCTTTGTGAACGTGTAGGTTCTCGGAGGATGTTTCCCACCTCTCTATCGACCTGTTGATGTGAGCCACAATGACTGTCCTGCTCAGAAGAAAAGGATTGCTTCCCTCAGAACGTGTGGTAGACAAGGATTGTAATCATTGTTCCCTAACAACAGCAAAATCCATGCTCAACTTGGCTGCGTGCGGCAGATCTGACAGCCCTGCATGGGCAGGGTGCATCCTCAGCTAATTGCTGCTGTCTGCTTTATGAAGGTATTATCTACGTGTCAGGCTTCGTTTCCCTTAGGGGCCCCACGGTGCCTCTGAGCAGGGTTTGATGTAGGCAGGAACAGAGGGTGCTCGGCACCTGGGAGAGGATGGGAGCCTTCCAAGGGACGCACGGTGTGGTGGGAGCTGCGGCACCGCAGCTCGCATTTCCCACCCCGCTCCTCGCCAGGCTGGGGCTGTATTTATAGCAGCAGGGCTCAGTGTGTGGTTGGTGCATTCTGCCGAGAATTACATAGGCAGAGGAACGAGCCCCTGCCTCTGACTGGCATCAGAGCTCTGTTCCGGCTCACACCACGGCTCCAGGAGGGCGAAAACCCACTTGAAAAACCATCCAGACTTCATTATTTATTAAAGCTGGAAAAACAAGTTGCCTGAGTCATAAATACATGGGTAGCATCGGTTAATCCTGCAAAGGCAGCGCTCTTATCACAACAACTTCAAGCGCAAATAAATTGTTTCTGGGACCAAGAACACATTTACAAATGTGACTGAAGCTCCTGGCAGTATTAAGATGAAGATGCAGTGGGGTTTAGATCATGGAATGAGTGATGCTGAGGATAGTCCTGAAACAGGCCCTTTTATTAATGCTCAGTGTGCTTAACAGGAGTGTGCCCCAGATTTAACCAGGCATGAATAAAAACCAAAACAAAGTGTGTGTTGCATGGTAGGGACATATTGCATGTAATGAGTTGAGCACATCCTTTGCACTGTGGCTGTGCAGCCGCTTTGGGGGGGATTGTTTTCCCAGCTCTGGTTTAGAAATTATTCACCCTGTAGAAATCGGGAGGCTGCACTCCCTTCTGCTCTGCACGGAACCGTGTCTGTTTGCCGCTGTGCAGACGGAGCAACAACGTCATCGGGTAAGAGCAGGGATTAAGATGACGTAAAATCAGGATTGTTCCTTTAAAATTAAGGCACTGCCCTTCTGCATGCGGTGGGCAAGTGTTAGTGAGCCACCTTCCTGCTATGTGCACTGATACCGCTGTTTGATGGATTATTACCTGTCTACTGGCTGCTGCAAACGAGTGAGAAACACCAGTTTGTATAAATTCAAGTTTAATTGCTTCTCTTGCCAGTGGCCTTATTTATTTTACTTCTAAGGGATGAGGGTCTGGAAAGGGTCTGAAGGCAGGTTTCAAACCCTTTTGAAAAAACCTAATCTGCATCTATTCTTTTAGAGCACACTTTAATCCCTTTGACTGTTGTGATTGCAGCAGACTTCAGAAGGTTTTCCACCAATTATATTCTTATTTCTGGATGTCATCAGTAGAGCTTAGAAGGGTGCTTTCTTGTCTTTCCTCTCTTCCCACAATAAAGCAGCTGCACAGAAAACAGATGGCGTAGAGTCAATCCAGTTGAAATTAATGGAGTCAGGCTCTCCACACAAATCTCTGCAATGAAAAAGGAGAGATTCTTTTTTTATTTCACTGCGTTGCGTACAAGATGTATGTTGTTTGTAAAGGAATTTAGTTCACGTAAGGGATAAAAAGCTGTAACCAGTGAAGGGGAAAGGCTGCTTTTTAAATCAAAACTCAACTACAAGTACACAGGAGCAGCCACACTGTCTCAGTGGACGCCTTCACGTTTGGAGTTGAAGGATGGAGGAATATTTGTATTCTGGCAAAGTTATGTTTAGACGATAACAGTGCATGCAGTGATACAATGTGCAGCCAAATTTAACACGCAAATTAGTAACAAATTTGTGACTGGACTCGTTTGAACCCGCATAAACCCCTAACACTGCAAATAATCCTTAAACCACTGATCAAAATCATGTGACTTCATGAATAGGCATTTGTGCATCAGTGTTTACAGTCTCTGTCCATAAAAATCAGGTTGCACAGGGGAGCAGATTTACAAAAGTCTTTTCATGCCTACTAGAAATTTCAAAAACACTTTAAGCAATTAGGCTCTGAATACCTTTATGGCTGGTACAAATTAGGTGACTAACTTACGCAGGTGCTTTGGTGAATCCCACTAGGCTTATCTATGCATAAATAGGTTCCTAAACAATGTTGATATGTTTGCTCCATGGTCCTTAAACCTTTCAGTGACATATTTTGTTCCTTCCACTGAGTAATAGAATCGTCTCCTTGCTGTGAGTAATCCACTTGTCAGGAGCTAATGCCGCATCTCGCAGCTGCTCCATGCAGGTGGGGTCATGGCTGCTGTCGAGCCAAGTCAGTTAATTCTCCTCCTTCTCTTGCTGCTGCTTGGAAAAAGTCCAAAAGTGCATTACACGTGCAGAGGGAATGGGCATGTCTGCTGGAGCACACCTGTGCTTGGCACCCAGGAATTGCAGCCTGGATTTATAAGAATGGATCGTTACATTCAGGACTGGAGCGTGTGGTGATTCTGTACCAGCCGGCTTGGGGCTGTGTCGGGAGAAGCGCTGGGTGCGTGTGTTAGAGACTCCTCTCTGTAGGAACGTGTCACTGCCTGGGTGCAGGAAATGTATCTGTGCTGGGGCTGGAGGCTCACACTGTTGTGAGGAGACTAAGTGACAAATGTGTTCCTCTTTTTATTCACAATAATCAGGGATTTAGAAGAAGAACATGGAGCACAATGAGGGTAAAAAAGCATTTCAAGAGGAGTATCAGATGCTCCTGGTTAGCCACGAAATGCAGCAGGGTATGCACAAACAGAAAGGGCTGCCTCAGGATCGCAGCAGAATCTTGTTGCCAAAGGTGTGAGCAATTTACAAACAAAGCATCAGGAAACCTCATGCAGTCCCCATTGCTGGAGTGACAGAGAGAGGCACTGAAGGCCCTGGGGCAGCAATCAGGGAGTCACATTTTGGCATTACAGGGAGCATGGCCTCTGTTTGTGTTACTTTTGGGCTCAGGCACTGACATTTCTGTTCCTGAGAAAGCCACTTCTGGTTAAGAGTTGCCATTTCAGGTGTGAGTGTTGGCTGGGGAGGAGGGAGGAAAGGAAAACTTCCTAAAACTGAGCCTGTTGGCAGAAAAGGGAAAACTACTCCAGCTGATATTTCAAGTGAAGTTTCACAATTGTCAGCCGGATCATAAGGCAGTTTACCCATGTGCTTCTTGTATGAAACATTTTATTCTTTTCTACTTCCAGACTCAAACAGCCTTCAGGGATTTATAACATTTACTTAAAAACAGCAAACATTTTCAATTATTTCTACACTGTTCAGAGACCATAATTTACTTAATGCTACGAACAGTCACATTTCTCAGGAACTGCTGTGAAATGCCACCTCTAAAGGATGGCTCCCTTGTTGGTAGCAGTGAAAGCCTGGTTGGTAGTTTTCATTTTTTATTTTGATTTAATTTTCAGACAATCCAACTTTCACACCATGCATGAGTGACTAAATTCATCTCACTTGTCAGGAGAGAAAAATTTTCATAATTAAAATCTAAACCAAGGGTGGCCTTTTACCTGCTGACCACATATTTTCTTCTCTTGTGGTTGGATTTTGTTCTGGACATTGTCTGGGGTTGGGGTTTGGGTTTTTGTGTCCCTCCCAAGCTGAGGGAGCTGGGATTGTTTAGGCTGGAGAAAAGAGGCTCAGGGGAGCTCTCTACAGTGACCTCAAAGGAGGTTGCAGAGACGTGAGGGTCGGTCCTTTTTCCCAGTTACAAGAGATAGGATAAGAGAAAACAGCCTCAAGTTGCACCAGGAGAGGTTCAGATTGGATATCAGGAAAAGTTTCTTCATTGAAAAGGTGGTCAGGCATTGGAACAGGCTGCCCAGGGGTGTGGTGGGATCACCATCCCTGGAAGTGGTCAAGACACATGCAGATGTGGTGGTGGACTTGGCAGTGTTGGTTTAATGGTCAGACATGACTATGATGGTCTTTGAGGTCTTTTCCAACTGTAATGATTCTGTGATTCTGTTAGCATTAGTCAACTTTCAGTAATTTGTCTGAACCTTGGAAGAACTTCAATGAAAGAACCGTATGAGCTGTGGATGAAATCCCTCTCTGTCTACAATCCACTGTTTGTTTGGTTTTTCTCCCAGACCAGCACATTAAAAGTTGGTATCATATATAATTGAGCTTTTTATACGCACTAATTCCCCCAGGAGTACCCTGGTGTGAAAAATTGTGCGAACTTGCTTGTCGCTCTGTCTAAAACCAAATATATTCCAGCAAGGTCATCCCAACGCTCCCTCATCCCTCTCTGGCTGATCTCCTGGAGCTGTGAGTGACCATGGCTTGTGCAGGAGCTCTCTGTGTGATGTGCTGGGATTTGGCTGTTGCGTGGGAGTAACGTGGATTTCTTTCCTGTGATGTGGGCTATCACTGGAGGTGAAGAATCCTGTCCCACCAACCAGATACTGAGTAAAGACTAATTTAGCTGTGGTTTGGACTGGCCAGTGCCCAGATGTAGAGAAAGTTGACAGTAAAATGGCTGTGGTACCGTGGAAAGGTGAGTTTGGCTGCCTGCCTGCTCACACTGACCAGCCTCTGGTTCTTGGGAAGGATCCATCATCTCAAAACACCCCTGGGAAAAGTGCCCTGAGTTCTTCTCCCAAAAGTTGGGCTCATTTCCATTAAGAATCCATACTCTGTTCTATGAAATGCATTAGGCATTAAAACCTTATGCAAATAATTATTACAGCTAAGCCATGGTTGTAATTTCCATTTCACTGAGGTCAGTTGCTTTACATTTTTTGGTTTAGCTGCTGGTGGTATAAATGGCTTGTGCTCCTCTTTGAGGGTGCTGGTTTTAAATTAAATATTAAGCTGGGATGTGTGCATCTGCTTTAGGCTCCCAAGCTGCTGAGGTGCTCTCTCTAATCAAAATCCACTACCTTTCATGAGATGCCAAGGATTAACCCTTAAGTGACTCTGGGGACACTGTTCAGTTCAAGTTGCACTGATAAAGTCAGTGCTACACAGTATTTATGCTTTTCTGTTGAGATAAATGGTCCCTGGGAAGTGCTGAACTAAGCAAGCCAACAAGCATAGAATTTCAGAGGTTAAAGGTATTCATGTTCTTTTCCAAACATGGCTTTCAAAGGATTATTTCTCCTTTTTGGGGTTTTTCCTTGGTGTTTTTTTTTTTTGGTTTTGTTTGTTTGGGGGGGGGTTTTTTGTTGTTTTGCTTTTTAGCTGGTTAAAACTTTTTAAAATGTTGTATACATCCTTCATACAACATGGTTCTGTTTTTCCTGCTGCCGGGAACGTGCCTTTTAAAGACATGGAATCACAGATGTGCACACCGTTGTATTATCAGAAGTTTATTTTTCAGTCAGCCAAGGCAGAGAAAAAAGTGAGCAAATCAGAGGCTTCAGTTGCTACAAAAAGTGAAGGAGAAACAAGTCTTAATTTTAAACTGTGTAGAGTGCATACTAGTAATGAATTGTACTTTTAATTAAGTTTGTCAGCACGTTATGCATGGCCGAAGCTTAAGGAAATACCATGGAGGTGTGAAAATCAAGGATGAGGGAAGTTAGTATTTATCTCTTATGGTCTCAAGGAGAAACACGGTGCATGTGAAGGATCAACCACTCTGCAGCACATCTGAGTTACCTAAATAGTGGTTTAATAAAAAAAGATATCTCCCACCAACTTTCCTTAATAACATCCATTGGCATCTGAACAGGGCAGCGGGGGCTGCTGTAGAGCAACCAAAACTTCACCCGTGTGGGAAATGGGTTATTTATTTAGCATGAATATAGCAGCGAATGTACCAACAACCTTGTAAATTTAACCAACAGAATGGATTTACCCTAGCTGGTGGTAATCCAAATCTGAGTAATAGAAAAGAAATTAAAAACTCACTTTTGTATCTTCCTCAGCCCTGGAGATGTTCCAGTCCACGTCTCCAATGGGAGCTCCCAGAACAGCAGGCTCTGAGCTGGCCTGGGCAAAGGGCAACTGCCCCCCTGCCTTCAGCAGCTGCAGGGCTGCTCGTCCTTCCTGACCCGAAAAGGTCACATTTTTATGGAGCTCTAATTTAAGGAGCTTTATTTACACATTCCAGACTTGAGGGTGTTATTTATGTTTGTGCGTGAACGAATGGGAATGTCTGCGGTGATCCTGATAAATCTACTCAAGCACTGGTTCTTCTCCATCAACAGGAATTGAGGCAGTTCATTGTCTTTACAAGTATCTTTTTATCACTTTTCTGAGGAGTTTCCCATTTGTTCTTAACTTTTGGGGAGAAGGGTAATCTCTTTCTTTAGCAATGATTCAGTTTTTCCCCTCTCCTCCACAGAAATCAGCAAACAGGGCCCTGTGCATCTCCGGTCTTCCCATCAGCTCATCCAACTAACCTAAAGCTGGGGTGGGTGGAAGGTGCAATTAATCCTGTTGCAATTCATTAGGTACAATTAATCCAGCTGCAGTGGGACAGGGGATGTGGAGCTGGGAGGTCTTGTTGCTCTGCCTCCCTGGGAAAGGGTGTCTGTGTCACAGAGCTTTGCTTTGGCAGCGCTGGTGCCTCTGAGGAACACGGATGTCCAGCCTGGAGAGGGGTGGAATTCTGGTGCTGGTGCTACCAAGGGAGGTTTGCTGTAGTTTTTCTCCAGGAGCAGGATTTCATCTGAGATTTTCACTGTCACTGAGAATTGACAGAACCCTTGAAGTCTCCATTTCCTTGACATGAGTCAGCTTGAAAACTCTTATTTATTCACCACGCAGCATCCTCAATATGCCACAGGAATCATTAACCTACGTAAATTAACTGCATCCTCAAAATGTATAAACAAGCTAATTTTAAGCATCCTCTAGATCTGAGTGAAACGTATTTTGTGTGCTAAAACATTGAAAATTAGAAGACATGATGGTGAGAAGAATGGTGTTTAACACTCTGAGTGCTTTTTATCTTCAAAGAGCTTAACGAACTTCAGTTGATTAACAATTTAATAAGTGATGTATAGTAACGTGTAAATAGTGCAAATACAAGCCTCTCATAAAGATTTGGGTGCCATGACTAAGGATTTTTTTTTTTCAGATAAAGTTGGTGTAAAATTAATTGAGCAGCTAAACAAGCTTGTACATTCTCTTACCTTTTAAACTTGGAGTTTCAAAAGTTATTGCAGTAGTATAAAACCTGAAAGTATTTAAAACTAAAGAACTACATTTATTTGCTTTTTAATTCTTGGTTTGGATGGCCAATACATAAGGTGGCTGACAACTAAACAATAAATTAGTCTAGAAAATTGTTAGAAAAGTCCTGTGCTGGACAGTCACACTAGCTGTCATTTGGAAATGCAATTTAGCATGACACATCTTCCATTTGATACTTACAGAACAAATTAGGCAGAAAAGCACCTCATATTCCCAAATACTTTTAGCCAGTGGGTTTTTCAAGGTTAAATAGACAACACACACGATCTTTGAAGTAGCAAATGGTGCTACTAAAAAATCCATTAATACGCACATTAGCACAAATTTGACAGGCCCTCGTGGCAATTGTTGGAGATAACTAACAAGGGATGCTTCACGGGACCAGTCACGTTTCCGTGAGGTTCATTTTGTTAATTATTTGTTACTGTGAGTGCAGTGATAAAAGCATTCTAATACACCATAGAAGCCTTTTCTTTCCTCTGGCCTAATTAAGGACAAACTCATCTTTTGGGCAAGACAGTACAATGGCATGTCTTCAAAAAGGTACTTTTAAATCTCTTTTCATTGTGTTTCTGACTATTCTGTAATTATTATCTGGGAAGGAGCAATCCACTGACTGGAGCTGTCAAATATTCAACCCACTGAATAGCATTAGCTGTCAAATTAGTAAATATTATCTGTATTTGCAACAGCCAGCAAAAATACAAGAGTGCGGTGAGAATTCTAAAGTGAATGTGTAGAAAATAGACCTCTCCTCCTTGGCTCATGGGAACTCATACCAGCAATGGATTTGCCCACTGGTTATGGGAACCGAGCATGCAGTGAGTGCACCTCCATCGTCATCCTTTGGAAAATCTCCCATTTTATAGAGATCTCCTGTGACTGACAGTTTTAACTTCAGGGAAGACCTGGGCTGATATTTTGTGGCTCCTGTGTAGGCAGATTGGATGATTGCTGAGGCTGAAGTTTTCTATAAACCCCGCTTCTGTTCACCAAAAACTCTTGTTGAACATATGTTCAGCTTTAAGCCCAACAATAACGGCATTCCTGTCCAGCAAAGCACTTAAGCAAATGCTTAAATTTCAAGGTAACAACAGCCTTGCATTAATTAATTAAGTAGATGCTTCTCTTTAAATAGACAAGCCAATATTCTTCTTTCTCAATATTTCCTTAGCTACACACCTGTAGATCACCCAACTCCTCCTGCACTTCCTTCACAAGCAGGATTGGTGCCATTTCAACCTTTTGCAGGATGCTCAAAGATGTTTCCCATTCCTGTTCTTCCCGTGAGATTTCCTCAAAAAAATAGCCTAGATGTGGCTGCCCATGTGGGTCTCGAGTTGAACATGAGGATTGTGCAGATGTGAGGGAAAAGGCTTCTGCTTCCAGGAGCTGCAGTTTTACCAACACAGTACATAATGGTTCTCACTGGATCAGCACAATCTACCTCTGAGCTGCTTCCTCCTTAATCAGGCTGATGCCCAGAACACTTGGGAATATTTTTCTTGTTTCTCCACTTCTTTGTACAGCACTTCCATCAGCCCTCAAGCACCCCCAGATGAGTTTTCAGTATGCATATGAAAATTGCAGTCACTGCGATCCTCTCTGGGGCCGTTCCGAACGCTCAGTTTGCTTTCGCGCTGTCAGAAGTGTTTGTGCTGCTCTCATCTCCACAAGTGCTCTGGCTGCTGAGAAGCGTTGCCCACTTCACAGGGGTGTCCTCCTCCTTCACCTTCCCAAGGAGGTGACAAAAGTCCTTCTTTGTGTTTGCTCTGCAGCACAATCCCCTCAGAGATCTCGAATATTGTACTTGACCATCATCACATTGCTGGGCAAAGTGGGAGCAGGTGTGTTCCGTGTGTCTCTCCAAGGCCTGAAGAGTCATCGTGGTACCTCCCCCTTCCCGTGTTATCTCAGCCTCCACTCTTCCCTCATTAAACAGTGCATCACCACGTCTTCACTTAAGAACATAATAGCTCTTTTAAGCACTTCTGTTTCTCTCTCCCCTGGAATTACACAGTTAAATCCATTTGGTGTCTTGTCAGTTCGCTCCTCCTGAATACTAAATTATTTTTTTCCTTTAAATAGATAGTCACTAGGTTGTGTCATTAAGAATTTTGGCTATGCTTAAGCTTAAAAAAAAATAAAAATAAGCGTAAAGTGATTCATGATTGTGCTTCAGCACAAGAGGCCACAATGTTCTACATAATCAGCTCCTTTCCATATGTACGAAGAATTACTTTCCATTCTGTCTTAAAAATAGCACCTTGTTGAACCAGATTGACACTGAAATAGTTTCAAATGGAAAGATGATATCAGGTGTATCAAAACCACCTTCACGGGTGCTCAGGTACCAAAGGGAGAAAAATAAAAGGAACTATGGAGTATTGATGAGGAAGTTATTACTAATGGCTTGAAAATTTAATGGTCCCCAGGTAGAGGTGTCTTGGAGTAGGGAAGTGGCTTGAATGCGAGTTGAGCGTGGACCAGGTGGGCACACAAAGGACTGGAAGTGCTGAACTTGCCTCCAGCCTGCTGTCTGAGCTGAGCAGACCTTTGCCTTGTTTTCCCTGGTGCAAGGAGAGGAGCCGCAGAACTCTGGGTTCATAGGGATGATGCTTAATCACTTTGAGCTGCACAATTTTCAGCTTGCTTGCTTTAACATGGTGTGAAGCTTCACAGCTTTAAGTGTAGTTTTTCACGAAATGAGGAGCTGTTTGCACACACCTTGCTGTGCTGGTAGACAGCCAAGGCATCTGGGGACTGTGGATCACCCAAAAAGTCATGAGCAGGGCAAGGATTGAGACCTCCACCACAATGTGCCCAGGGTTAGGCCATCCTGCCTCCCATCATGTGCTGTTCCAGCAAGGGAAAAGGGTTTTGGAGAGAGAGTCTGTGTCTGCTGAAAATGGCAAGCTGGTGGTTTGATCCATTCCTTGCCCCCACCCACATAATCAGAACCGGATTCCTCCTCTCTTTGAAGCTGACTAACGTGGTTTTTCACATAAAATCCATTTACTCAGGCTGTATGTGGGAGGAAGAAGGGTGAACTTCCCCATAATGCTCACAAAACACTTTGATATCTTAGCCTGGAAGGCACCATTGAAGTGCAATGGATAATTATTAATGAATTAACTAAATGATTAATTTAGTTAAAAGCTAAATTATTTAATTATTCATTAAATTAGCCCCAAACGCGACAGCAGCACTGAGACAAGCACTCGGTCTGCTGAGCAGTAAAACAACTGGCATTAAAAAGTTGTTTTCTCCGTTATTTAATGAATTAAAGCTTTGGTCATAAACAAGTCATCCAGCAGCCTTTTCAGTCATGGGACGACTGATGCCTCTCTGGTGTGTCATTACAAATGATAGCAGTGAGCGATTGGAGACAAGATGAGGTCGTTCCTAATGAAGACGAACTTAACCTTTTTGGTAGTGGGATGTCTAAAACTAATTAATTGTATTCCTAGAAACTATGACTGAGGTGATTAAAGATACGTCATTTAACGGAAACTTCCCTCAGGAGAACAATTGAGGGTTTACCAAAACTGCAGAGGTTTTCCAGAACTCAAGCGCATTTTCTGAGTACGACCATGTGCAAGAAAGAGAGAAAGTGGAGCCAGATTCATTTCTGATGTGTGGCTTCACCAAAATCAAACACAACAAAAAGGAACTTGGGCTTGCTCATTTTTCAGCTGCTCCACTAAGCCAGGTTTTTAGCGTGCACTGCTTCAAACAAAACCGATTGAAAGCAAAAATAAGGATGGGCTGTCTCTTGCTGTGTGATAGTTCACCTTCTCTGATATAAGAGAAGCTTTAAAATAATCCCTTTTTTTGAGCACACATGCAGGTGTGACTGCACAGGAGATCCAGCAGCAGCTGGAGGTTACTCAGAGCAGGGTGGCACACCAGACAGGCAGCACGGGCACTCAGAAGAAGTTCCTTTAAGATCATAATTTGAATGCATCAGGCAGACCTCTGCAGAGGAAAAATGGCCCCGGAGGAGTTGTTGAACATAAGTTCAAGGGCAGGCGTTCAGATTCACTCCCTTTGCAGTGGACACGGTGAGAAATAATTTCTGTGGTCCATCAAGGGTTTATATGGATTTTATTTGTCAGTGGAACTACTGTAGCGTATTCCTTTTCCCCAAAAATAACAGCTGAAAGGAAATGACTGTAAAGGAGCATTTCTGTGATGGTGGGCACTCATCCAGGATGTGGGAGATCAGAGTTGAAGCCAGGCTTGGGCTGAGCTACCATGTGCTCACCCAGCTGCCTCTCCACATGGAGCAGTCCCAGCAGAGAGACTGGAGAAGCTCTGCTCCAGGGCAGTGGCAGGGAAATGCCTCTGGGATGTAAGAGAACAACTTTGTCTTTCCAAGATCGCAGGAGTGTGTGTTTCCCACTTTTTAGGAGCATGGTCCAATTAGCTGTTTGTGTCTTCCTCTCAAGAGGCCTCATTTTGGAGGTTGGAAACGTTCCCCAACAAACATTTTGATGTATTTGCTGTAAAATATGTTTTCTTTTCTGGCATACTGGTGTTTGTGAGCAGAAGGATGCTCCATCACAAATCCTCAGCCAGCTTTAGTGAGCATTTAACAGAACAGATCTATCTCCCTGCTTCAACTTCCAGAACATCTCTGTCTGTCCCTAAGCGCTGCCCTTTCTCCCTGGAGACCGCAAGGATGGGTCCAGTCAGGTGTGTTGGGCTGACCTGGGCAATCAGAAATGTTGAGACAGATATTCCTGGTAGGGAAACATCTCCTTATCCTCAGCCTCTTTGCAGTACAGTGGTTTTTATTCTCTGCTCAGCCCTGTGTTCCTTTTCCTTCCCAATTCCCTTCTGTGGACACACGAATGTTAACTGACACTGCCATTATCATCTTACAAGGCAGAAAGAAGTCAAGCTGCACCTGGGAAGAGCTGTTTAGCCACTTCCATGAAGTCCCACAATTTAGATCATCTATCAGCCACTGGAGTCCAGCCCTTGATTCTGCAACATCCCGGACAGACAATTAAATCTATCATCCTAACCTGTCCTATTGAAGTCTGCTGGCAGGCACAAGGCTGAAGTTATGTCTGTCCTTGAAAGATTAGACCCCTTATTCTTCTCTAGTGCTTCAAATAAAATAGTTGGAAGCCAATTTCTTGTAAAGTTCACTGGTTTTCCACCTGCAGAGCAGCTGTGGGCAAAGGGCCTTGTGTTTTATGACTATTAATAATTCTAGTCTGTGCTACAAAAATATATGAGAAACTTCAGCAATTTTTTTTTTCAGTTCAGTACTTGAATTCTAGAATTAGACTTTGAGACATCTTGTTTCACACATACTGCAGAGGCGGAGAATGGAGACAAGTTGTCATGCATGAATGAAGATGCTGGGAATTAAATGAAAGAGATTTTCCCACCTCCTAATAAAAGTCAAAAGTGACTCATCTGAAATACAGGAGATTAACAGTGGCCAATGATTTCAGTGCTGCTTTGTTAAAGTTTGATGTTGGATTTTCTTATGAAAAATACGACCCAAGAAAATCTGTGTGAAGAACCTGAGAGCCAGAAACTTAATGTTAGAACCATTTTTAGGCCAAAATTTTGAAACAGAGCTCTCTCTGCTCTTTTCTTCCTCAAATCCACAGTTCCTTAAATCTGAAAAAGCTTTTAGAAGGATTTTTTTGGTCTCTTCCTAAAACAGGAATTGACAGGTTTCAGAACATCTACTTTGTAAAAGAAGAAAGAAAAATGGTCTCCGGTTAGTGGTCATTAATGTGCCAGCTACATAAATCAGATATCTTCTACCCTGGATCTTAATATTAAAAATAAAATGTCTACATGGGACAATGAAAAGTAGGAAAATAATCACCAGTAGACCTTTATTTGCCCCAGGTTGCAGGGAAGCACTATGGAAATATTAACTATCGAGGCATTTAAAAAGGCATTGCTTAAATTTATCTTTATCATGATTTCTGGCTGACAAAGTGTTTCTTTAAATTAATTTGCACCATCCATCAAAAAGTAGGTCTTGTAATGAAAAGATTTAGATTTTTAATGCAGGTCCATAAAGTCCCAAGGACTTTTGGGCAGTGAACAATGAGGTCAGCATCCTCTTGAGAAGCCAGGGTGATCTCCAGACTCCAGAGGTTGTGTGTCCCACTATTTATTGTTGCAGGGACATCTCTCAAGATCTGTGGGTTTCACAGCACAGATCTCAAAAGCTCACTGGGGTTTGGCCTGGGTTCTCACCACCTGTACTTTCCAGCTCTGCAACCAGAGCTGGAGGGGATTTGCACCTGGTGTAGTTGAGGAATTTGGCTTGGAAGTAACAGGAGCTGCCTTGGGACCAGCAGACAGATTCTGGAGAGGTTTTATCGGTGTGTTGTGCAAGAAAATGATCTGTTTCTTCTCCATTTCAAGAGGGAAGGTGCTGTAAGTTTTATCTTTTTGAGGCTGCAATGGGAGTGGTTTGCTGGCTCTTTCAGGTGCAACAGTCAGTGAAGGAAGCAACAAGTTTAGAAACAAATAAACCACTGTCTTTCTGTAGATCAAGAGCAGAGCAGCAGATCAGTGGAGTCTCTTCCATCCTTCTCCGTGAAGATAAACCGTGTGCTGAAGAGTTTCTGCTCTGAAGCCTTTTAAATGGGATTTCTGGGGGAAAAAAAAAGCCACAGAACCTTTTCCCTGTGAATCTCCATTCAGCTCATCTTACAGCTGAGCTGCTTTACAGGCAGGGGAAGAAATCCCCAGCCCTGTTTCAAGTCAGGGATTTGCAGACCTGGAGGTCTCAGTCTCTTCAGTGGGCGAGTGTTAAGAGAGATGACATAATCATATATTAACAGCAGAATAAGCTACTTACTCCTCTCTCTGACACTGAAACTTGGCTCTGGGGAGGCAGCCAGACCATTGTCTATTTGAAGGAGCAAAGGTGAGGCATCACGCTGGTGTTTTTATGAATATTTCATAGCTCAGAGCAGTAACCTGTCTATTCCCTTACAGATGCCTGGTTATGCTTTAAACAAAATGCAGCATGTAGCTATAAGCAGATGTACATTTGTTTAAATTTCCCTTTGCACATCAGTAAGCTGAGTGAAATTGCACAGAGTGGAGGAAGAAGGGAGGAAAACAGACCTCGAGGGTCTGACAGCAAATTTCTTGTACTCCTTTCAAACGAGAGGGAAGGACATTATCAAAACCCTGCTAATAAACCTCATCTGCTCCCTGTGGCAGTGGCGCTGGTCCCACTGCAGGAGACACCAGTGCAGGTGATGCTGGAGGAGAAGAGTTGTGCTCCTCTGCCGCTCATGAAACACAAACAAGCCGCTTTGACTCCGCCACGTCAAAGGCAAGGGTAACACGTGCCTCTAACCGTGATTGCCCTTCCTGCGACTCTTCCCATTTCATTTACTCAGCACTTTCAGTCCCGGCTGTTTCTTTGGAAGATATGACTAGAATGAAATGATAAAAAATAATCCAAAGTATTTCTCAATAGCATTTTATGCCATATACTAGTGTTAACCTCTAGCAGAGTTCCCCAGAATTATCATTGATGGTGGCCTATGGATCGACTTTAAATTTTGTCGCCTGGCTTTTCCTGGACTTCTTCACAGTATAAAGCACTGGTGGTTCTGCAGTAAAAAGTGAAAATTCTGTGTAGTTTTTTGTTATTAAGATAATGAAAGCTTGCAGCAAATTTTTTTATTGCACAAATTTTCACAGCTAACAACCTTCAAAAGTAGCAATATCTCGGTGCATTTCCTACGTGCGTGCACTGCGAGAGGAAAGCAGGTAGCTCAGAGCACGAGCAGATGCCACGTGTGGTAATTTGATGCACAACTGCCATTAACAATAATGGGAATTGTATGTCTGATGATCCATCGTGCAGCGCAAAGAAGATGCAGCCCTGGGGGTTTGCTGTGCAGCCTTCAAAAGTGCAAGGCAAAGTATGGAGGCAAGTAAAGACTGAGAGGCTTCTTTCTCCTTTCATACCCATAAAGAGATGCGAAGAACAGCATTTTTAAGTCTCATGAAAAATATACATCTCTGCTTTGTTTTGTTATTTGAGGAGGGGGGTTTTAACTGATAAGGTAAAATAAGTTTCTAAGCTTAACCATCTAAGTTCGGACGAAACCAGCTGCTCATAACCAGGTGATTAAGGACCCTTCTGCTCTCAACCCCGGGGCTCGGTGCTCACAGGGTCAAGAGCTTTGCTCTCTGGCTCTCTTCCCTCTTGAAATAAGCAGGCTAAGCTGTGTAAATGGCAGGAAGGCCCAGAAGAGCCTTGGCCGAGATCATCTGCCTGGTGTTATTTGATGAGCTACCTCAGCATTGTAGCTGGTTTAAAAAATAAAATAAGCCCACAGTTTCCATCTGAGTTCTTCCAGACAGCTTTAATTATTCATTTCTTGAAATCACAAATATAAAAACATTCTGGGATGATTTTCATTTTTGTTTAGCTATTTTTTTCAAGGATTTTTTTTCCCCCCCAAAGAGTACTCAGTTTCCTAACCAAATTTAGTTAGGACCCAGCTTGCAAAATTTGTCCCACACCCATCTAAACAGAGAGGCAAAATGTTCCCCATGGGAGAGGATCTCACTGAGGAAATAGGACAGTGCCTGGTGCATTGGACAAAATCTGGGCCAACACAGTTCGTTAGATTTCTACAATCAAATGGACCACTGGATCATCTCCCCAGACTTCCATATGGAAGCCTTTGGAAGTTCAGCCTTTTTTTTTTCTTTTCTCATTGATACTGTTATTTAAGGCACAGTCTTCCTCTGTAAAGTCAAACTCTGGGCAAAAGGTCAGGCTCTGTTTTTTTTCTCTGGGCTCTGTCCTTCAGTGTCAGGAAGAAAATGTATTTTTCCTCCTTTTTGTTCAATCAGTGATAGCCAGGCACGAGTACAGGACAAGTGTGTTGGACCTTAGCTTTAGGCATTGTCCACTCCCTCCACACACGAGCTGAAATGAGCTAAAACGAGTCCACTAAAAATGGGGAATTGGTGATCGGGGAACCCAAATTGACTTAAAATTCTTTTGCTATTTGTGACTAAGTGTGGAAAAAAGAGAAAATGAGAGAAAATGAATGTGAGCTTCAGATCCAAAGTAGAGCCTGCAGATCTGCCAGGCAAAGATGCTTTTGAGTTGGAAATGGGGCACATTTTTTCTGAGGTTTCACAGTTAAGGCCGGTCTCTTGTGTGTCACTTCTAGCTTCATGTTTTGCACTAAGTTTGCGTTCACCTTCCCTGAAGGTTTTTCCCTTCAAGGCTTCATTTCTTATCTATTTGCCACTACCTGGGAAAAAATAAGTTACGTGGAAGATAAGCTGAAGGATTGTTCTTAGACATAAGGATTTCTTACAGTTTGATGTAGCTCCTCACCCTGCCCCTTTGAAGGTATCTCTGCACTGTGACACTTGAAAGGGAATAGAAGAGCAGCCATGGGATGCTGCCAGAAGAATTTTGGTTCCAAATCCTTCTGTTGGCAATTTATATGTTTTGTTTTTTTATTAGAGAGTAGAGCAGTTTCCCAAAGTGGGAAAAGCTCCATCATTTGGAATATTTAAGAATTGTGAATAAGGTATTAAAAATTCATTATCTGTCTCAGCAGTAAGGGGTTTTTAAGGCTTAGAGGCAGAGTATGGACAAAGTGGTCTAATGGCCTTTTTTCAGCTGCTGTTTTCATGGCCCTAAAAGGCCCTTGACTTAAATAATTCACTGCCCTGTGCTCCCAGTAAGCTCCCACCTGTCCTTTTCAGAGCACACACTTGTACTGTATTAATAAATTACTTTACATTTGTTTAGTCATTTTCCTACTACCTGTCTCTTCTCGTTTTTCCGTATTTTTCATGACCTAGGAAGTCCTTTGGATAAAAAGATCTTGCTTCATCTTGGCCATGCATGTCCCAGTGTTTTACAGCCACAGCAAACGATGGAAAGATGGACACTTTTCAGCAGTATAAATGCAGGATCAGGCACTTGGTGACATCCCTGATTTGATCATGGAATGGTGGTGATTGCACACAAATGACCCAACCACAACTTTTGCACTTCAGCAGTCATTTGTCCACACTCTTGCATGTGCCACTGTGTGATGCGACACACAGTTGTTTATGCTCTGTTTAGGACAAAGAGTTGAAATGTTTGAGATCTGCATTTATTTAGGTTTTTATTGCCACATTCTGATTGACAGCTATTCAGAAAAGTGTTTCCCTGAGCTATGTTTGTATTCTCCAGGAAGAAGTGCATACTGTGTCTATTAAGACCTTCTGATGCCTGTCACTTTTATTTTACTGAATAATGTACCTGTCGTTTTAGCTAAAACCTGATCCCCATTTCTGTGGAGCTGTTCTTTCCTCTTTCTTCCAACATTAGCTTTTCAAAAATCATAGGCTGCATCTTCAGAACCAGCCCCTAAATCTGCTCCAGCAATCAACCGCAGGTGCAATTTTGTGAGCACAGCCAATTGCAGGAGGAAATTATGGAACTTAAAGATCAAGCATCGCCCTGATTTGTAAGCACAAATAGCAAGGATAAACGAAGTCGATGGGAAGTGTAAGTGCTCGGTTTCTCAGGGTAATGCTGCTGTTGGCACCCACAAATTAGACGATAAGAAATCAAATCCTGCTATTCGCAGTGTCAGTTGATTGCAGGATTGAGGCGGGAGACTGAGATGAAGCAAGTCCCTCTAAAAATGTGATCCTTCAGGCTTACTTGTGCTTTTCCAATAAAGGCAGAATTTGTCACGCATTGTTGGCTAATCTGTCTGATTTGGCATCTTCAGCAGTGGGTGGTATCCCTTGCTTCATGTTTTCTTGTAAAAATTAAATTAAAAAATGGGGCAACAAAACATAAAACTGTGGGAGTGCAGGGAAGTTGCTTGCAGGAAGCTGAGGGGTACTTTTATAGGATTCAACCCCATATATGCTGTTTCCTTACAGTAACTATCAATTATGAGAGTGAGTTCACGAGTACTGGGACAAGAACCGGGCAGGAAACTCACCCTGCCCCATTCCCCTGCCTTTCCTCAGTGTTCTTGAGCCTTTGGAGCACGTGTTCCTCAGGCCAAGACTGTCTCCCAGGATATCCCTGTGCATTTATAGTCCCCACCTCGGTGCAGCCTGGTGGCAACAGAAATAGCAGGGGATAAATCGCTCCGTAATCGCTGTGCCTCCTTGTGTGCTCCTTAAAAACGAGGTGTAAAATGTTTTATGTAGTCCCACTGTTGGGTTATAGGTTAAACTCAAATCCAGACGTATTTTTGAGCCTCTTACACATTGGACTAAAAGGTAATCATTTACTACTGGCTATCCAGAATTTTATATCTATATATATCTCAGGGGTTTCCTAATATACACTTACTAGTTTGAACTCAACCGTAATTACACTGTTATTATCTTCATAAGCTTTACTTATCTCATTATCAACTCCTTCCCCTGTTGGAGGTCAGTGGAGTCTCCCTTCTATTAGCCATTTAATCCTTTTACCCAGTAGCTCTGTTCTCATTGATTCACTTACTGTATTCCTCTGTAGCTAATATTTCTGACATTTCAGACCAACCTCTCCCCTTGCCTTTTACTCTGTCCAAAGTAATCTCTACCCCTATAGATTCCGAGTTCATTACTGCCTGCTTTAGGAGTGCTGCAGGTCGCCAATAAAACCTTTACGGTTTTGCCTTTGGAGTCGAGCGCGGTCGTGTCGCTGCAGTTTGCTGGGGCTGCCTGTCCCTGGCACAGGGTGGGGCTGGGGGACACCACCAAAATGCGCATGGTTTGCAAAGAGATAGGTGAGGACTGCTGTGCTGGTGGCAATAAATTAAAGGAAGCCATTCCCATAACTAGGAAAAATTACCATTCTCATAACACTGCTTTTACTGATTTATATCAGATATCTCTGCTGATGGATACTAGGTTGTTTTAGAAATAGCATTTATTGACTTTACTCTCTCTCTCTGAGATACAATTAACATTTTTGAGGCTTTGTTTCCCAGTCCCTTTCCATCATATTGTCACTCACGTGTGATCCTGTTTGATGTGAATCCTGGTTTGTATTTCTGACTGGGGTTGTTGCTGCAGAAAGGAGATTCTGTGGAGGAAAGGGTTTGGTTTTGAAAAGTCTTCCAAGTATTTTCCCAAAGAAATTATTTCCTGTATGCTAGCTTGAAGTATCATTAAATTAAATTTTTTTTAGTTGTTTTTTTAATTCTAATAAGGTGACAGTTACTTAGGCATCCGGAGTGTTCTTCAGTTCTTGGCAGTCTCAAGCTGAACACGTGCTCAGTCTAGCAAGGATAATTACACCAGCTGTGACCTTTTTGAACACATATTTGGACCAAAGCAGTTTTCAGTCACTTTTGATTGACTTAGACCTTACTTGAATTTGCTTTCTGTAAACTTCAAATATTACCCTCCTGGAGCTGTGTGAAACTGGGGGTTTTTTGTGTGTGTGTGTGTGTGTGTGTTTGTCGTGAGCAGTTTTATCATTTGATATTTGTTCCTCTTTACGGTGCCCGATGGCTTTGGGGAAGCTTTGGGGAAGACTGGGACACGTGTCCAGGTGCTGCTTTGGGCTCAGGTGGCTGTGACAGGCTGTGAAAGGTGTCCCCAGAGGTGGGCACTGGGTTCCTGCCCCTGGGGCAAGGAGGGATGGAGTCAAATCACGGTCCCTCAGCAGCTCAGTGATTCCTCTTTTAATGCCGTGTGCTGTGTGCCTCAGCCCTTGGGAGAATAAAGGGGAAATGAAAATGAATAGAGATAAAAGTTATCTTTTTTTTTTTTTTTTTTGAGGGTGTGGGTGACAGTGCGTGTTTAAATCAAGACACTGTTGGTGTTCCTGAGAGTCTCCTTGGATCCACAGAGGAGTTTTGGCTCTAGGTCGTGGCTTTTACACCTGTAATGTTACATCTTTGTCTCTGGTTTATTATTAAAGGGCAGCTGCTTAAGTAAGGCAGCTTTATTCAAGAACAAATGTCCTGCAAGGAATTTAAGAGAAATTTTGCTTCTGTTTTAGAGGTACATACCTGAGTGTGCGTGCTGGACAGCAGAATCAGTTAATGCAGCATTATTATTAATTTAATCTAATAAGTAGGCTTACCAGTAAGTGCGTGAGAATAATTTGTTGCTATTTATGCATTCCTCCTTCTCAGCATTCTCATGCTCACAGGATATATATAGTCACATTTTATTATTTCACCTATTTTGGCTTCTGTGCTACAGGGCAGGCAGAGCTGGCAGTGTTTATCGGAGTTGGTTTCTTTCCACTAAACAATTTCACTGTTGACCAAACAATGCGTTTGTTTCTCTGGGAAGGGTGTGCTCACTGTGAAATCCAAGGAACTGTCAGAGTGCAGACACATAACTTCAGGCTACTGTAAAGGTCCTGGGCTTTATAACCTCCCAGCAGATGTGGCTGAGTCCACCACGAGGTTTCCAACACTGTTGCTCCTCTGCTGAACAGAGCTGGGGTTTGTGTGAGGCAGTTTTTTCCAAGGAGGGTGAGCAGGGGTAATCCTGTTGTTGGGTAAACTACACCTAAGAGGATTAAAGAGGTGACATTTGTGTCCCCTCTCTGATCATTCACTTCTGCTTACCATGAGAGAGGGGGCTGTACTTCTCTGAACGCACCAGTGTTGTGTCTGTGCCCGCCTGGGGCTGGGCAAGTGACCCCCTTCCCTTGAGAAGTCCATTTTGGGGACATCCGTGACTTACCAGGTGGATTCTTGCGACAACAATCAGGCTTGTTTACACTGGGACACAGCACAGGTTTGCAGAGTGAAGCAGTTGCTGCTGGGGACAGCAGTAATTTTAAGGGATTTTACTCACGGATGACTGTAATCTGATCTTGTTGGCTGAATGTTCATTAGTGCTGGGAGCACACTGCTCGCCTCTGGAGCTCATCTTCCAGGCTTGTTTCATCCCAACGTTTGCATCCTTGGGGATGCTCTGCCACTTGAACCAAATCAGAGTAGGCATGAGAGAGAGGGGTGGCTCAGAGATAAACTCCTCATGTGCAATCAAACCCTAACAAAGAGTCGCTCTGTATTTGCAGCAGTAACAAAGCTTAGAGAGAGCTTTTAAACCAGCAGCCTGGACAGATCCATCTCACCTAAAACCTTCCCTCTGTCTCAGACAAGTCGCTTGTGTTCAGATCCAGCTCATCTAACACCAGGGCCGCCGCTCTCCCGTTAAGCCTTGATGATATTTTTTTGTCTTTGAATTCCCTGACTGCGAGCTCGGCCAGAGCTATTCCTGCTGCTCTGCAGGGGCTCTCGGGGTGGAGTCTGCGATCCAATTACCCAGGCTTTGCCTCCATACAGCCCTTAAGTGGCTGCTGAAGGATGATTCATCTTAAATCATCCTTCCTGTCAGCTTTTTTGCTCTACACCACACTCTTGTTTGTTTAAACCGATATAGTCACATATAAAACCCTGACAGCACACGCTCAACGTGCAGGTAATAAAGAGGCCATCCTCTCAACAGCTTGTCCTCTTCTGCAATCCTTATGTCTGTGGATCGCTGTTTCCACTGAAATCCTGCAGGTTGGGATTCTGCTTGTGGGGAGGCATCAAGCTGAGCATTCCCATAAATCCCGCCCTAAATTATGCATTTGGCATAATCATGTTGTCTTAAAAGATTGCAAAAGCCAATAGATGGGATGTAATATCCCATTAGCTAATCATGCACGCTCTGCTGAGCTGGATTTGTGTTGCATGCAGGTTGTACACAGTGCTATAGATACTGTGGCCCAGTTTTGCCCTAATCCTGAATTTTTAACACCGAGAGACTCTCCTGGATCCCGTAGGTGGAAGTGGGTGATGGAGATGTGGCAGTGCCCAGGTGTGACCCCCGTAGCAGTCACCCTGCTGCAGGCCCTTTGAGCCAGTAATCCCACACATGAAATTGGAACCTGGTAAAAGCTCCACGCAAAACTGCTCTTTGGATTTGGGCAAAACTGATGACCAGCATGAAGCAAATTCCTCCAGAAACACACATGCAGACAGGTTTGCTCCCAGAAGACTACAGTACAAAAATAAAACACTGCATTGATTTAGAGGACCTGGAAATAAAGGAGAGTGGGAGTTTGGGGTTGGTTTATGACGGGTTTTGTCCCTTCTAGGAGCATTTTAAGCATCTATACTGAGTAATGAGTGTGACCCAATATGTGTCAAGTTTCAGGGTCCCTGTCTCTGGGGGAGATTTTGAGAAAGAAGCCCAAAAACTTCAGCACTGGCTTCCACATAGGACACTTTCTAAGTTTCAGCAGTGTTTTACAGAAGGCTGCATATTTTCCCGTCCACAATCTGACCTGCACAATCGGTGCTGCAGGGCTGCCACAAGGTGAGCACCAGGAGCAGCATCCCCCTGCATCCAATGTGGTGGGAGCCTGAGAGTTTCCTAGATGTTGGTGTTATGAGCCATAATATCCTGAAAATCTTTCTCTCAAATACATCTTGGGATATATTCCCAAGAGTTTTTTACCTTGGAGAGAATCCAAGGCTCGTTCTTTTAGGCTATAAATTCTTCAGCGCAAGGATTTTTGTTTTCTTTAATGTCCCCAATGCACCTCGTGCCACTGCACCACTCAGTCCAAGCCAAGTAATATATTACCATATGAAAACATCATTTGCATTCAGCCAAGGCTCCTTTTATTCTCCCTCAGAAGGCTCAGACATCTGAGAGGCAGATGGGGTAAATCTCACAACGCTGACTCTCTGAAGGCCACCCGCTATAACCTGGCCGAAACCCAGGGCACCCCACCCATCTACAGCCCCAGAGCCTTCAAAACACAAAGGCATTACAGAGCTGGCCCTTATCTGAGGAAGAGTTTAGCTGGGGGATGTGGCCCCGGGTGAAAAATCAAGGCAACACCACACAGAACATCCAGTGAGGGGGGGGAAAAAAACACCATCTGGAAATTTCTAAGGTACAAGTCGTGATGATCTTGTGAATTCCTTTAGTCTGCATAATATTAAGGATCATTAAAATGAAAACACTCTGCCATTACAGCCAGGAAAGGAATCTATACCACTTATATGATAATACTATGAAGCTCCATAGAGGTTCATGAAATATGGATGTGCTTATATGCACCATACTCTAACTTCCATTTGTAATGCTAAGTACCTCCCTGCAAAACACACATCCATGCAAAAACATTCCACTGGAGAAGGCTTAGTTTGATTTACCTCAGGTTGCCGTTCTGTTATTTTCTTGTTATTGTGGCATTTTATTGTGCTTGTTATGCAGAAATTCTGGCTTTGGGTCTTCTAATACCTACATTGATGGATGGGGAGGTCACTGAGGTTCAGCTCTGGGTCATTTTCAACATCTCCCTTTTCCTGACATTTATCTGTTCTGTTAGCTTCCTGTTTAAATCTTGGGTTCTCCACTTTAGAAACTGCAACTAAATTACATGTGTGTATTCTACATGTGAAAATGCCTCACCCACATAGATTATGTGGGATTATAATTTGATTATTATATATTTGCAGTTTAACGATCTGCTCATAGCCATGAACAGCCGTTTATACAACCCAATGTTCAGATACACAGAAAATTAATTTCTGTGGCAGTGAATTTACAAACTAAGGCTCCACACAAGTTTAATGTTTGTACACTGTAGGCTTCAATGAAACTTCTTCCAGCATGGGAAGGTTTGCAAGGGTGGTATAAACATTTATGGCTTTGAAGCCTAAAAGCACTAAATGAAAGAAGGACGTGATCACAATGAGAGAATAAAAAAATACATCCTGAACTCAAAGAGGGTTAGGGCAAAGATTAAGAGACTCTGAATTTATTGTTTTAATATGAGTTTATATGGCTAAATTATGGCTTCAGGTTGCACCTAGTGTTATGTTGAAAGCACACAAATTCATGGAAACAACCCAGAGTGAAAATTTCTTTTTCAGGAAATGAATGGTTGGAGATTTAATGAAAATAACGATGCCTTAGCTACGAAAGACTTCTCTATTGCTTATCAGTACTATAAAATTGCTTTCAAGTGTCATGATTTTGGAAAGGAAAGGAATATTTTTTGGATGGTAAAGAGAGAACTGGACAGATCCTGCAGTGGTTGTGGACTCAGCCCAAGCCATGCCAAGCACTGCCACTGGCATTCCTGGCCTTTGGCTCTCTTCCCTCAGCAGCAGGAGCTGCAGCTCTGGGATGAATTTGCAATCCAGCCCCTCTTTGGTTAAATGGGGTTAAACTGCAAATGTTTGACACCAAAATGGTGCTTGTCCAACTGAATGTCCCAAGTACAGGGTATTAGACAGATTGGACATTCAGTCTTGTGGGGAACTGAGGTATTTTTAGGAATTAAACTTCAAGATTAAACTATTTCAAGACACTTGTCCCAGCAGGATCTCTCTGTAGCACAGCTGGCAGTTGTTGTGCTGCCCCATGGATTTGGGGATGCTTGAAAAAGCTGCAGTGAAGCTTCTTATTCTTCCAGGGGATTTGGTGCATGGGGAGTCTGTAATGGATGCACCCCATGGGATGCTCAGCCTTGCTTTTGCTGATGCTGCTTTTCATTGCCCATAGGTGACACATTAAGCTCTCAAACACCACATCTCATTCTCGGGCTGGAGATTTTGTTGGGGGTTTGTTGCAGGACTAAACCCAAACCTGCCGTGGCTCCCCAGGACCCTGGGGCCAAGCCCTGCCCCAATAGAGGGAGTGTGTAATTGCACAGACAAGGACCAACAAGGACAAACCAAAGATAAATTCTGTTCCTGCAGTCTGATACATTTATAAACGGGTTTTTTTTCCCTGGCAGCATTTAGGACAAGTGTCTAACAGCCTATTTTTCCTTGGGTTTAGTTTTTGAAGTCTGTTTCTCCCCAGGAAGTTGAATGGATGAGCAGGAGTTTGATATTATCTGCCCCTTGCTGTGGAAAATGTCAGAGGCATGCCATGACAAATGCCACTGCTCTCCTCTTTCAGAGGCAGAAGCATCAGCTGCCAGTCACACACAAACTGGTGGTGTATATTACCTGGCAAGTAAAGCTGGCTTTTACCCAAATCCGCATTTGTGGAAGAAAAAATGCCTGCGCATTCCTTTGTGGCAGAAATGAAAACCAAGATCAATGACTGACTCTTTTTAAGTCTTATGTGCAAGGTAAAACTACTCTTTCACTCTGTGATAATGTCAAGTGCAGAGAAATATACACCCAGTGAGGTCATGGTCAGTTCAGGAGAAATATGTTTAAGAATAAATTGCCTGCCTTTTCTCTCTGTGTGGCAGTAGGGAGGGGCCTTTTTTAGTAATGAAAAGTATATTAAACGGATGATTGCCATTTCTGGATGGAAATATCATGAAAATGAACAATTATGGGGAATTCTTTTCTATTTATTTTTAATCAATGTGATATTTGTACTCTTTGCTTCCTGTCTGTTCCAGGTTTTTGGTGAAGGCTGACTGCCCCTGGCTGGCTTGACGTTGATTTAAATGTTGTCAGCTGCATTTTGCAGCACAGCCCCATAGTTTTCCCAGTATTTACAGCAGTGGGAGGGTAAGATATGCATGGAGTCACTGTGGAGAAACTGGAAACCAGGGGACACCGTGCTCTGGAAGGAAGGAGGGGGATTGCCCAGCTCAGATACCTGCCAGGAGCTGAGTGCAGTTGCCCACAGGTTTTGAATTGTGGTTTCTTATCAGGAATACCAGGAAGCCCCCCTGAAGGTGCTAATTGGGTGAGAACCAGATCTGTATCCAGATCTTCCAGAGCTTTAACCACAGCGAAGAGCTGATGGAGAAGCAGGAGGTGCAGCTCCTTGCTCCATTGCCAAGGTCAGGCAAGAGTCAGACACTGCCTTTGTTGCCTGCAGCAGAGACAACCATGCCAATCTGGCTCTGGGCACCATTTTGTTTGACTTCATCTGTTTCAGAGTCAACTAAGAATGTCAGAAGTTAATTTAGGAAAAAAAAAAACAAATCTTGGAACATCCACAGTGGAGGATTTGCCCAGGAACAGCTCTTCTGCTGTGACTTTGCCCCTGTCCAAAATCTGAATTTGCTGTCCACACAAACCAGCACTGCTTCTTATAAGAGTTTCTATTTTAAGCAACATTGTGTGGCAAGTATTCCAAGATCTTTCCCCTTCAAAACCAAACCCTGGTCTTGCCTTTAGGTTGTCTATCCCTGTATTTAATTTAGACTTTTAAGGAACTTAATCACAATTACCATTGGGCAAGATCTCCCTTCTTGGTCCTGGCACACAGCACAGCATTCCAGTTTGGGGATCCTAATGCTGCTGTGAAATATATAACAGCTAATAGATGGCTGAAATGAGCACTTTCCTTTCTGTTTCGTTCTGTTCTTCCAGCCTTGGGCACCCAAGGATGGAATTTGGATCCCTCAGGGAGAAGATTTGCCAAACCACTGTTAGCTTGATTGTCTCTTTATTAAAATTAATAATTAAACTGGGCATTGGAGGAAAGGCAGTGCTTATAATTCATCTACATTTTGTAAGAGGCCAGCTCCACAGTCCTACTTGGAAAAGAATTATGGAGAAAGCTGGTGGTGAACATGATTGCACGGAATCCATACTGGCTGAAGGACAAACAGTGGTACCGATCTGGAGAGAAACAATAATTAGGGGTACTTTGGGGATTGATGTGTGTGTGTGTGTGTGTCTCTTTAATGCCACAGAGCAGGGCACCACTGAAATATTGAGAACATTTTGTCCTAAAGGCTGGAATTTTCATAAATGCTCTGTACTTGCCAAAACCTTCTTCTAGTGAGGGATCCCGGGAGTTTTGCCATTGATTTCAATGGGAATAGATTTGGGCCATTGCTGAGACCTTTCTAAAATTGACCCTTAGAACACAAAAGACACTGACAAGTTAATTTGTCCTCAGAGGTAGGCAGCCAGGATGATTAGAGTGATTCATTTAAAAGACAATATTAAAATAATTGACTACACGTTGGCTGCACGGATGTTTGGCAAGATATGGCTTTAGCACCGGTTATCTGTGGGCAGCACCCAAAACTGAGGTGCTAAATGTGGATCAGGAATGTCTAAAGGGGGAACATCTGGAGTGAAAAACCATGATGAGAAATAAAGGTAGAAATGCAACGTCCTTTGCCAGGATGAAGGGCAGCCAAGGACTATTCATCAAAAAGAAGTGCTGGGTTTTAAAATACAGGGAACAGAGAACATGAAACTAGAATGTGGCACTAAGGGGACTCTCTCTCTCCTGGTTTCAGTTATTCCACAGAAATTAATTGGACATATATTTGTGGGCAGAAGCTAGAATGCATTTTGGTTGACAGCAAACATTTCTCATCCCAGATGCAAAGCAACAATTTTACCTCTTCTTGCATGTTTTGGAGTGTTTGCAGTTCTCTAAATCCCTCGTGTTATCCTCCTGTGATAGGGCTTTAAGAGGACATGAGAGGCTCAGTTTCTCTTCTGAAGTGGTGACATTTGGGGACAGGAATGTGCGGATACACTCCCAGGCCTGCAAAGAGCACTCGGTTTTCATAACCCTATTTCTGTTCACGGGTGGAGAATATTGGACCGATCTCTCTCTGACACATTTCCTCTAAAGAGATAATACCCTTCACGGGAAATAGCTGGGTATGATTTGTCAGTACAGCAGGAAGCGCTGTTTAGAAACATCTGAATGCAGGTGTTTAATTTAGCTTTCATCTGGGGTCTGCTAATGGATGCGTTGTTAAATATGGCATTTTAGATCTCGCTGCAAACCACCCTGTGCTGCCGGGAACTTTTCAGGGCTGATTGTTGCTAATGCCCACCAGCATGAAAGGGCTCTGGAGAAAATGATGCTCTCCCTGACATGAGATGAGGGGTGTAAAACTCTGTCAGGTAGTGCTTCCATCAGACCCTTCACGTGGAGGTTATTTGAGGACAGCAGAGAGGAAATTCTGGGGTTCGCTGAGAACCAGGCCAGGGTGGTAAGAACTGAAACATCAAAAATTGCTACATCCAAGTCAAGGGGAATTTCAGATGTCTTGTTCCTCAGATATCTGCCTTTGGTTTATTATAGATCCTTATTTGATATTACATATTTCATATCCTCACCCCAACACAAAGATAGTGAAATTTGCAATGCAAAGGAGGTCATTGTGTTACTACAAATGAAAAGATCTCTACTGCATTTGTTAGCCTTAATCTATGATCTCATCTACAATATTTTATTCATAAATGCATATCTGCAAATCTAAAGTTAGCATCCACATAAAGTATAATAATAAACACCTATACAGAAGTATTGGAGGATAAAGAGGTGAAATAAATCTTTTCACTGCTACTCCAAATTTAAAAAAAAAAAAAAAGAATTCAATCAGCTCTTATAATTCAATGTCTTGGCAGTGAGATGAGCAGTGGATTTAAAGGGCTTGATGTATTTCAGTGGAGATGCAGGAAGTTTCGGGATGAGGAAGGAGGCATCTGACTATGAGTCAGTATTGCCATCCTTGAGTACTCAAAGATTTTGATTGAACTCCAAAGGAAATATTTGCAACTTCTTTTAATAAAGAATAAAAAGAAGTTGACACTATTATTTGACTATTAGGTTTTGTCACTTCAGGGTTACTTTTCGCTCCATCTCTCACCTTCCGGTGGTATTAACCAAATGCCAATATCCTTTCCTCATTCTGAAGGAAATTTTTTCAGCATCGGACAGTGAAGAGGAAAACAGCTGGAAAATTGTCAGGTGTGTGTTCTTGCCAGAAAGCTGATAAAATTGAAGACCAATAGGGAAAGGTGAAAATTTCACCTAAGAAAAAACGCTTGAAAAGTCATGAAAGCCAGAGAAGGGGCAGAGCATGGGCCGTGCAAGTCTTGTCTCAGGGACTGTTTGTGCTGTTGGGAAGGGATTTATGTGCTCCAGGTGAAATCCCTGCTGCTCTAATCCCCAGGGGACTGGAGCTGTGGGGGCAATGCTGTGTCACCATCAGGCCTTGGTCTAGAAGGTGAATGATGAATTTACAGGCATTTTGTGTCAGCACTATTGCAAGAACTTCTCATTTTGCCAAGAATTGGTGTCTAAACACCACAATCTATTTTGGTTCTTTTCAGTGTTTGATGAGTGTTTAGCACTGACTTGGATTGTGCAGAACTCACAGCTTCTCACACATCCTAAGCATTTGGAAACTAGTTAAACCTAATATTTTAAAATTAACATAGCTCTAAACAGTTTTCTCTGACCTACTAAAAAATCAGGCAACATTGTAGTCATAAAATCCTCAATGAGCAAGATTAAGCTACAATCCCACGACTCCAAGACTAAAGACTTCATAGAAAAGTTTCAGCTCTGGCAAAACTCAAACTAAAGTCCCAAAAGCAAAGCAGTTGGGCAATGCTAGTTACAGGTAGCGATTTTAAATTTTGGTTAAACTCACAAGTCTTTTAAAGTGCAATCCCAAATACATTCGCAGTGGAAGATTGGTGTGCACAAGCTCTGTTCTGCGTGCTCCAGGATGACCCCAAATTAGAAGATAACATTAGGCCAAAGTCAACCCAAGTTTAAAATACTCATATGGGGATCAAATATGGATTTACATTCATGGAAGTGATCATGTCTTGTATATTCCCTGCGTATTTCATTGTATATCCCTGCAATATTCCATGTATGTGCACATATGTATAGATAAATACATTAATGGTGATGGAATCTCTATGAACAGTCAGTGACGCATTAGCACAGCAGTGAAACAATTTAAATGTTGCTAAAAGATATTTTTGAGAGATTCCATAGCTGATGAATGAGGCAGTTTCCCCTTTCCCTGCCCTCCCCCTTTCCCAACAGAAAACTTTAAAATGCAATGCATTTATTCCGAAATCAAATTTTTTGCTTGCTAAACTTTTTGTGTATGTTCAGAATGCACTCACAGAATGAATTTATCAGAAATAATTAGTGTTTTTATGGCTGATGCTGATTGCTGCAGCATCACAATTCAGTGTTGGTGTGTATAATTGCAAATCATTTCCTAGAGGTGTCACACAAAAGCAGAAGATGCCTTTTGGAGTAGTGTAGTGCCCATGGAATATAAGATTAACACTTGTGTAGTACAAGAAGATATGTAAAGACTCACTATCTTTTTTTTTTCCCTTTCTAACCTTGTTGATGTCATGAATATCAATTTACATCTTTCTTTTTTTTTGAGATAATTTAACACTCCATTTAGTCATCCTTGGTAATGCAAATCATATCAATTCTGCTGCCAGACTACAAGGTGATCTCCATTGTATCCCTTGGAAATGAGAGATCCATTTTTCTTCCTTTATTTTTATTAGAAGAAAAATCTTCCTTTTTAAGCCCTTTGATAAGAAACAATTGAGAATTCCAGGAATTTTAATCAGGGAGCAAAGTCGTAACCACCCAAAAGTATTACCCTTTCCTCCTCAGTTATTCTGTCTGCCTCCTCTCCCTCCCTCCCGCTCAGCTTATTTGCATAACGTGATTAAGAGAGCAGTAATAATTACAGCAGCACATGAGGAATGTACAGCCCTGCATGCTCCTGGTGGGAAGCAGCAATGCTGCCCTGCACCTTTTCCAGGCATGTGAAGCACTCCCCGGGGTCCCGGCTCTCTCCCAGCTCTGCCCGCCAGCTCCTCAAGCCTCCTCTCCATGGAGCTGGGGTCACGCAAGGCCCTCTGCCACCCCCGTGGAGCTCCTGATCTCTCAGATCATCCTGACACCCCACAGAGGTGCTCATCTCCTCCAGGGCAGAGAGATCCCCTCGCTGTTCTGCTCTCCTGAACCGCAACCCCCGTTAATACAAAGTCAGAAGATACTGAACACAGCAACAGAAACACTTTTCCATGTAGAAAGAAATCAATGGCCAAAGGCTTAAAAGCTTTGCAGAACAATTGTTCTTGTAGTTTGGTTGCTTTTGTGTTTTTTGTTATCACAGCTTGAGTTGCAGGTATTTGTGCGCTTGTGTGTGTTCTGTTCACGCCTTAGCTTTGCCCTACCATCAAAGGCTACTGAGCAATCATCTCAGAAATGAGGAAATTCGATATGGAGTTTCAATATTGTGTTACAAATCTGTTAACCAGGACCAGTTTACTCAATAATCACCATTGCTCAAAGCCTCTGAGGTCCTTTCCAGCCTCACAGCATCTCCATGAAGTGGGGAGTGTCCAGGCAGGAATTGTTAATCAAAGCACCAGAATAAACTCCTCCTGCAGCAGCGCAGCAGCACCTGCTGATTAGTGCCCTCCCACCCTGCTGGATACACACCTGTTTGTATTAAAGGTGAAACTATGTGTTTTCTCTTTATTTTCATTACACAAATGCAAAAATGAGGAAAGACCTCAAGGACTGGTACCGTTATGGCAAAAATCAGATAAAAATATATTCAGTGTTTCAGAGGGGAGAGGAAATCTTATCTGTGAGAAAGTAGGGGTTTTTTCTATTATGTATGTCCAGGTCCAAAAAAAGAACCACAAAACCATTTGATTGTGTCTTCAAGCCAAATATAGGTAAATGTTGAAGTTTTTTTTCTAGCAAAGATTGTCTGTTTTGGTTGCTCGGGGATGGGTTTGCACCCAGCTACAGATAAGGCCTGACACATATGGTGTCTGATAACACTGATATTTCTGCCTGGCACACAAAGCCTGTTGTTGCAAAGTGGAAAGGTGCTGCAAACACTCATGAAAATAAATACATAACGCCAGAAGGAAAGCAGAGAACAGCAGAGCTGAGTGACAGATAAAAAACCTTCCCCTGCTTCTTAAGGAAGGCCCAGAAGAAATGGGCTCCTGGGGAGCATCCAAAAACTTTCCCATCCTGCAGTTTCCAGTGGTGTTGGGGATGGGGATGGGCTGGCCCAGGCTGCACAGACTTCTCAGGCTCCTGTGCAACTCCCCAGGGCTAGAGGGAGGAGGAGGAAAGCAAAGCCAAAGGTCTATTGCATAAAACATAGCAGCTTCTTGGTTTCTTATGGTGAGTACTGGGGGTTCTTTTGATGCAAATAAGTCAATGATTTCTTTTTCAGTTTATTTTCTGGTAGTTTTTTTTTTTTCTTGTTAATTCTTCCGCAATTCACTGGTTGAGCGCTATTTTGCATAAAGACAGGTCAGCTCAGTCTGGTGAATGAAAGGCTTACAATGGAAACTGGCTTTCCAGGAGAATGAATATCCTCTGATTCCTGTGTGAGGATCTTGCTGAGGAAGTCATTGTGAAGAGCTGTACGTCCAATTGTGTCCCTTTGAAGAGGGGGAAGGTTTATGGGGACAGACCTGGAAGCACAGATCTGCATCGGGAATGGAGGGTGCAGAGAGAGGGGGCAGCTGCATCCCCTCCTCCTGATGGAGAGGAGAACCCCTTCCCATGGCTTCACTTGAAAGTAGTATGGGCAAAGGCATCCACATAGTTGATAATTCATTATAATTAATAAGAAATAAAATATCAACTTGCATACTGAAATATTATTTAAAATCTCGAACCCTTTCTTAGGGATAAATTCGGAGACACCTTTGTGACAAACCTTCTGCAGAAAGCTTTTGCTTTAAAATATAATGGCACTGGTGTTTTCTGATTTCACTCAGGAGGAAATGCCTGAGAAAATTTCACTGTAGAGGAAAATGCACCAAAAATATTCTTTTAAAGTTCTTGTTTCCGTGGCTTAAAAGCTGTAATTATTTTAAATGCTTAATGGTAGCTCAGTATCTATACTTGTGACTGTTCACTTCTGTTTGCCCTGTAAATTTATCCTATTAGTACACGTGTGTGAGTGTGTGCATTTATGTATATTTAAAACACGTATAGCATGGAAAAAGATATATATTTATCCATTAGAAGTTACTTGTTCTTCCATCTTTTCAAATGCCTTGCTGCCAGCTGCCTGTATCAAAGGAAGTGAACAGCTGAAACATTCCAGCACTCCAATTTTATGTCTATTGGGCACTGCTGCTTTGCTGTATATTTTCTAAAAGCATTTATTGTCCACTAGGGCTCTTTTAAATGGAGGCTTGGATATTGGGGACCTTAAAAGTGATGAAACTTAAATGCAAATCCATTCACCTTTTCTTCCATGCAGTAAATCCTACTGCCTGCACTCTGAAGTGCAGAAGATAACTGTTATGGTACCCTGTTTTTTAATCTAATGTCGACTCTTTTCGGCTAATTTTCTTATATTTACTGTTTCCAAATGCGATGCAAATCTCAGAATACAGAAATCACCGAAAGATGGTTGTTTGTAGAGCAGAATTTAACATTTTTGGTCACTGCTGAGCTGGTGATACTGCTTTCATTTCATCTTTGCTAGAGGGCCTATTTCTGAATAATGATGTCCCTGGGTTTGAAAACACAGCTATGGGAGAGGAGGTGCTGGTAGGAAAAAGTGAAGTTGGGTGTGAAATACTGAGGTAGAGAAAATATTTCTTCTTCAGATCAGCAGAGTAACAGATGTGTTTCTGCTCTGTCTTTTGACTCCTCATGGCTCATCTCGACCGTCAGGAATCAACACTGCATCCTCAAGAAGAGATTGAGCCCTTGATTCAGAAATCCCTGTAACAGTCTGTGCTCAGCTCTGAGCTTGCCCTCACTGCTGCAGGGAGGCAGAAGCAATCATCTGTGATGCTCAGTTTTGTTGGAAAAAACCTCCACCCTTCTGAGGTATTTACATAATCGATTCCTGGGGCCATGTTCTCAGCCCTAGCCACATTGGTTAGGAAAAGCTGCATCAATAGCAGAGCTCATCTGTGCTCGTGGTGCTTGGTGGGACCATCCCCATCGAGGGTGGTCCTTAGGCTCAGGCAAGAGGAGCAGCTGGACAGCAACAGCTGCTCAGCTTATTTGAGGTGTGTTTTGCCAACGGTTTTTCCTCTCCTGCATCACCTCAGTGGTGCTTTAATAGCGATCCCTCATCACGAGCAACCTTTTTGCACGGTCACGGGAATGTGCTGAGGCAAGCAAAACGCTGTACATCGACGTGAAGAGCTGTTCTTTTCATAACAGGGAGCTGCAAGTGGAGACTTGATGCTTCATAAAACTCTGACATCCTGGAAAGGGAGTCCTAGATCTGTTTTATACGCTGTAGTAAAGGTGATCTTTGGAAATTGCTTGTTGAATAACTCCGCAGTCTGCTGTACATCATTTTTATTGATGATAAGGAAGATGTCATCACTCTGGCTTGCCTTGGAGAGGAAGGTGGCAAGGCACTGAGTTGGTTGAAAATACAATATTCTGTGTTAAAGACCTCAGTGCCTATTGTGGAAAGAAAATGTTCCCGCTGGTACCCCTGGGTGTATTGGCTGCAAAGTTTATCAACATCTCCCGGTGCTGCACAGCCCAGTGGAACATAACTCGACAGCTTCCAGGAGCTCCTCTGCTCCCGTGCTAGGGGTTCCTATTTCTCAGTGCCATTTGGCGGTAGCTTGCTGTGAGTTACTGACTTCTTGTACCAGTCCAGCCATGGGGACGGACCTGTGCAGGTCTTTAACCTTTTCAAGTTCAGAAACACACCCCTGCCTGCTAAACAAGGTCAGGGTGGGTTTTATGCTGGCTGCAAATCGTAGACTATTAGGGAAGAATGATTGGATTCATGAGCGGAGCAGGATCTCTCTCCTCTGCTGTGTGTGCTGGATCATTAAGGGGTCACCCATCTCATGGGGGATCTACGTGGGCAACTGCTCACTGTGCCACTGAGAGCAGAAAACCATTCCAGGGTATTGTGAGAAGCAGTTTGCAGATTAAATTGTAGAGTGTACATTGTTACAAGGGGACTTTGCAAATGGTCTCTCTCCTGCACCAGTTTGTGTCACTTGAAATCGCACAAAACAATTAAAAATTAATCATTGTTAAAGCAAATGCTTGCTTTCCCCTTCAGATGGGCCCTTAAACTTCTTTATAGAGCATTTTCTCCCGGAGTTTTCCACCCTGAGAAGTATTCTTTTAGTCCTGGGGACAAGGGATGTGCATACATACCAGATTTGTCACGTTTCTGTAGATCTCTGGGGTTGCAGCCTCGATACCAAGACTTGAACACAGCTGGTTTATGCTTGGGAAAGGAATTGTGTGGCAACATCATCCGAAGCTAGGAAAATAAGGACTTAATGACTCCACAGATCACCATTCTGTCTTATTATTTAGTGCTCGGGCTCATGACTGCAATTCCTGGATATCCCAGACAGTCATGTATTTTCTGCTCTTTGAAATCCTGTACATTTTCTCCCTACAGATAATGTGATAGCGGCATCCCAGAAACTGGAGCCTTTGAGAATCTCCTGTTGAGGGGCAGCTGCCACAACCTTCCTTCTAAGATATTCAGCTATTTTTCATCTTTTCCTTCAGGAACCTCTGGAAAGAGGGCACACCTGAATCTCGAGAACTCACAGCGTTTGCTGTACCTGTGTTTCATTTCACACCTCGCACTTTCTCAAGACATTTGCTTTCAGAGGTGTTTCCCTCCTATTTGTAGTTTTGATGGATTTTCAGCTTTTCCCATCCATTACTGGAAATGGGAATTAACCTTGAGTCTGAAGATTCATAGTCTGGTCATTACAATGTCCACAGCTGAGAGATCAGCCTTGTGTGAGCAGGGGAAGGCAGCTGTTTGCATCCCAATACAGGCAGGCTCTTCCTGTAGCTGCTGCCACTGCCTGCCGAAATAGATGGATTGACGTGTGTCCTGTATGCCTGTCCCTTCCAACACGAGGAAACTGTGGAAGGAAACATTCATGAGATTTGAGTTTTCTCAGTGCTTTGTGGTGTCTCGGTCTTTCCTTGGCTGTCCTATGGCCATGAGGAAATAGTGAACCATGGTCAGGCCACACAGTGCCCTTCCAGAGCTGCGCATAGAGTGAGCCACAGCACGGCACAAAATTATATCCTCTAGCTTTTGTCCTTAACAGCCTGCTCAAAGGAATCTGGTATTCTTTCCCGTTCACACCCTGACGACTGATGCCCACCATGACAGAAGGTCAGAGAGGATGGAGGAAACCTCTGCTGCCAACGTTCAAAATTTCATAGAATCACAGAACGGTTTGGTTGGAAGGGGCCTTAAAGCTCACCTAGTCCAACCCCCTGCCATGGCAGGGACACCTTCCACTATCCCAGGTTGCTCCAAACCCCATCCAACCTGGCCTTGGACACTTCCAGGGATAGGGCAGCCATGGCTTCTCTGGGCACCCTGTGCCTCATTACCCTCCCACTGAAGACTTTCTTCCCAGCATCTGATCTAACCCTGCCCTCCTCCAATTTAAAGTGATTTCTAAAATCTGGAGAAGCAGCAATAACCACTTGGGTGGGACACCAAGAATTTCTTGAGACCCAGCCTGTGAGATCCCCAACTGGACAGCAGTCTCCAAAAACAGGAGTCATTCCCATGTTGGGAAGAGAGGTTGTTCCACATCAGTGTAGCAGGAGCCTCCTCCAAGCTGCTGCCAGAGCTGCTGCGGCTGAAGGGCTGGGCAGAGCTGCCACAGAGGCTGCACGCTGCTGTCAGCAGCCATTAAAAACATTAAAAAGGTGAAAACTTATGGCAGCACTTAGTAAATCCCAGGTTATTTGCTCAGTGTGCGAGGAGACCTGTGTGTCACATTTTATATCGGTGCATGCACCAGAAGCATTTAATGTGCTGCACAGAAAGCTTATTAAACACTCTGCATTTAATAAATGTGTGTGTGTGTGAGTATGGATGTGCAGCACTCGGCCATGCGAGGAGCAGCCTTTTTTTTGCAAATGAGGCCACCTGTTCCTCCTTCCCTGATTTGACAGGTTTTAGTCTCTGTTCTCTGCAAGTGGGCGGACAGTTGGATTTGATTTACTGGATACTCTCCTCTGGTGTGATTGCAGCATAATTATATCGATAATCAGCTCTGTTTGTGGTCAAAATGTTCTCCAACAAACACACACACACGCTCAAATCCCAGATCGTACCGTGCCTGGAAAGCCTGTCCCGCTTTCTGTTCACAAAGGTTTGGTTTCGTGATAAATATAGATTGATTTCTGAGCGCTCGTAGCTGTTACTCAATCGACCAAGGGTGTGTGGTACACGATAAAATTTACAGTTACGCTTTGTAGGTATTTCATCAGGTGAGACTGGTCCTTGTTAGAGAAGTGTAAAAAAAAATGGAGAATTGATTTGGGGTTTTTTCCATATTTTGATGTGCGGGTTCACCTGGAAAATGGGAAAGAGACTAAAACTGTGGATGGGGTAGTTCATGTTACACAGGGAAAATATATACACTTTTCCACCAAAAAGATTGATCAAAATCATTTTGGAGAACATGGAGTTTTTTCACTCATCTGAAAGCAAAAATTGTTCTATTTGTTTAGGCTTTGTCTGTTTTTGCTGGTTTTGAGCTTCAAGAAAGTTTAAAGGCAGATATAATTAGAAACATCCTTTCATTTTTAATAAGTGTCATTGAAAATACTTTCTAAGGGTCGTGGCTTTTTTTAGTTCGAGTTATTTTTCAGTTTCATTATTTTTAAATGGTTGCTACGTTGGACACACAGTCATGGATTACCAAGTATTTTACCACGGGAAAAAGTTCTTCCAAGCACTTGGTCGAGCTTTAAAATGCACACAGCACTTTGCCATCAATGTCCAGGTAATGAACGTCTTGTAAATTATACTTAAAGACAGCCCAAGTGCTTAAATGCTTTGGAAATGAGGGATCTGGAACGGGTGTGTGCTGGATTGGATAAACCCTTAACCCAAGCCAAAAGCAGACACAGGAGTGTGCTGGGATGGAGCTGAGCAGCTGGAGAGGTGTGGAGTGGCACCAGGAACTGGCGTTTAGCAGGTTTTTTCTGCACTTTTGTCCTCACCACGTCAGCTGCTCCAACAGGGGAGCCTGTGGATGAAGGGGAGGGTGAGTGGTGGTTTCCAGAGCAGATTCCAGGCAGGGATAGCCTGGCCCAGTGCCCACCAGAGCCATTCCTTGACATCCTGCAGGCACAGCCAGAGCTACCAACAGGAGTGGAGCATTTCCTGCCTTCTCCATGTGCTCAGGTTTGGGCTGCACCTTTGAACTTCCAGCAATCCTTGTACAGATCTTTTGTGTTGATTTTTTTGGTTTTTTTTTTTAAACCTAAAAAGCCATTCCTGCTGAACATTGAATCCTCAAATCAAGGCACCCCCACTGCTCATACTGGGCCTGTTCTGGATAAACAGGCAGTGTCAGGACTGTAGGACTGGTGCCTTCTAACTTGCACAAAAGCAAAGAGACCCTCTCCAACTTGTGCGTGCAGTGTAACTTCATCAGCACCGATGGTTTCTCATGGATGATGGTATTTCTGTTTATCCCACCGCTCCAAAAGCTCCTTCCTTGGTTTTATGATGTGCACATGCCCAAGGTTTGCTCACTCTTGGTGCGATTCATGCCAGTCTGCAATACTAGGACTGACCAGTGGTTGCTTCGTTTTTGACAGCACCAAAAAAAAAAAAAAAAGGAATCGCTAAAACTTAATTAATTGTTGTAGCAAAGGCTCCCTCTGCCTTCAGCTCCGCAGTTCTCTCTTCAAGGAAATGCCAGGCAGCAGGGGAGGGGATGCCTTTCTCACCAAGAAATTCATCATGAGCCTCCTTGGCTCACACTCACAGCCTGGAAGAACTGGAGCCAAGGCACGTGACAACTGCCGTGATTTTGGGGGAGCTGAAATGGATGGAGGGAGGTGAAAACAAGCAGAAGGAAATAACACTGAACAATGTTACTGGTTTTAGTGGCTGACCAAAAGCAGGGTAGCAGAAGATGCTCTAGAGAAAGTTGTGCCTTTGCCCTGTCCTGTGGCAAGGTGTGGTAAATCTGTCCTCAGCAAATTCCTCGAGCAGTGCCTTGGATTTGAAGGTATTTAATACAGGAAATCAATCCTAGCTGGCTGGGGTTTATACTGTCCTTCTACCCTGGTCCTTCCTGCTTCAGGGGTGATACCCCAAAACACCCCCCTGGGTGAGGTGATGGCAGCGACGTCTGTGACACCTCGGGCTGGCGACATCGCGTCCCCACCCAGAACACTTCCAGTAAATAAGGCAGGGCTAAGGTCCTTTGCCAAAGCAGAAAATTTAATTTTATTGTTGACTACACTGAAACCTGGATGTTATAGGGCTCGAGTTTTGCCTTTGTGTTCTTCCTCTTGAAGGTAACTGTACGTTGTGAATCACAGTCCGCCTGCAAACACCGCTAATAATAACAAACCCGACACCTGCAATTAAAGTCCTTCCTGGTACCATCCTGTGTGGGATCACACATTGGGTAGACGGAGGAGTAATTCGTGAGAGCAGTGGGAAAAGCAAATTCCTTTATATACATGCTGGAGGGAAAAGGTAGAAAGGAAACTTGGCAGGGAGGAATATCTAGTACCTTGCTGCAAGTGATCTTAAAGATCACACGTCTTTAATAATATAAAAACCCATTTCATATTGATTTTCTAGCGGTTGTGTATTCTTAAGTAGGCCAAGGAAAATTATAATATTTGTTTTGCTTTGTGAGCAGAAAAGTTAAGTCATTTCAGCCAAAAAAAAAGGCAACAAACCCAGAAGAATTATTCCCCCAGCCACAAGGATGAAAATTTCTCAAGATCTTAAAAGCATCTTTAAATAAAATGCATTGTGAAAGACAGTAGTTCAAATAAGCTCAAACCTTTTTACCTATAAAAAGCTAGAAATTATTTGTAGAGCCAGATTTGTCTGATTCAATGTCACCATTTTAGTGGTGAGGGGACCAAAATTCATCAGAGTCTGGTTATGAGCCAAGTCTTCAATTAATTTTTTGTTATCCTAAAAATAATAGAAACCTCTAGAAAGGCTGGAGACTATTCATGTGTGTGCATGCATGTGAGTGTATTTATGTGAGTATTTAATAGGGGTAGGTCTTTATCTTTAAAATTCCTATTTAAGTAGAAATTCAACCAGACCTTTGCCTTCTTCATGCTGTGAAAATGAAACGTATTCTCATTTTGTTGGTGAAACGTGTGCATTCAAAGCAGAACATGGCCTTTAAAATCCCTTGGGATCCTTGTTTGATGATTTTCTCCCTGATAATGTTTGTGTTGCTCTTGAGTGGCTTTCTTCTCGTTGTTTCCTTACTTTCACTGTGATTTTATCTATTCGCTAAACAAATTGTTTTATCTATGTTATGAACCTGTGCCAGAGAATTTATTTATTAAGATAATTGGTCCAGAGAAAGAAAGATCAGGAGAGTCCTCCTGTAGACAATTGAACTTTAGTTAAGTGAAAATGTGGAAAGGAAGGAGCTTCTTTGTTTCTTCTTCTGTGTGAAGTGGAGGTGGGCACCAATTCATGCCCCCTCCAGCCTTGCTGTTGTGTCACCCTTCCTCGGGAAATCCAACTGCAGCACTGCAGGGTCTGGCTCTGGGATGGAGTGTCTGGAGTGGGTGCATGGGATGGTTAAACTACCAGGGCAGATCCACCCTGCTTCATTTGATCACAGCAGCTATAAATGAGTAACTTAGTGTTTGTTTCACTCCCCATAAGGAAGGATAACTGCACCTCATCCATCTCCAGCTACAGAGATTCATCCATCACTGGTGACTTCTGCTGGATATGACCAATTGTATCCACGTTTCAGGTGGTGTGGCCTTGGAGAGGTGCAATTTTTTAAAATAAGGGCAGATTCTTTCTGTTTTTTCTGGGCTGTCCTACTTGAAGTACTATTTCTGCATCTGAGACTGCCTGGCATCGATGTTCTCTAGACACAGTCCAGCCTGAGATGAAAACTCAAGGCACACCCTTCTCATAGCTCCAACACTCAACTTCTATCTGTAATTACAGCTGGAAGTGCCTTTCACTGCAACTTTCCCCTTCTCCTTCCTGTGGATATTGCAGCTGTTATCATCCTCTTTAGAAAGGGTCTGTCTCACATGCAGCACCACGTGAAGTGTAATATCTCAGCCCAGTAAAATCGGTTTAAAAAAAAAAAAAAAAGAGCTCCAGAACTGAAACATTTTCCTGACTCTTGTTTGAGACTGTTCTGGTGTCACTGTTGTGTTTTGTGCAAAGAGAATCGAAAGAACAGACCGTGGGAAACTTTTCCTTGGGAGTGTTCCTCCAGCAGTGAACAAAATGCCAAAAGCAATATCCATGCTCGGAGCTTAATATTAAAGAGGAGGCTATTTTTAGAAGTTTTCCCCAGAAAGCACAAACTTTTTTAGCAGCAGAGTGGTGCACCAGTGCACTGACTGTGTGCTTTGGAAAGCCCGTCTCATGGCGAGCGCAGATGAATGTGTCCTTGCTGAACCTCGGTGCTCAGCCAAAGCCTCTGCAGCTGGAGTCAGGCAGCAGGGAGCAGCTCCTTTCTGCCTACAGACCGTGCATGGTGCTAAAGGAACTGTGGACTTTCTGAAGAAAACATATGGGGATGTTCTCCTGTCTGGTGCTCATGCTAATTTTTCCAATTACATTGTTTTTTGTCTCAGTGCTTGCCAGCATTCCCCCAGCAGCCGTGCCAGGCACTGGCACAGGGCTGCCCCAGGGGCTGTGGCACAGAGGGTGACAAGATGCTTCTCTCAGCACAGCCCAGATGGAGCAACTTGTGTTCTTCCCAAGGCGTGGACAGCCCAGCAAAGCACAGCAGCAGCGCAGGGAAAGCCCAGGCCGCGGCACCTCCGTGTGTGCTCGGCTCTGGTTGTATTCACAAGTGCAGGTATAAAAGGTGTAAACGACCATCTGGGGTTCTGCAGGAGGGATGCAGACCGGGCAGGAAAGTTGGGATTTTGGGGGAAGCAATAGCAAGGAGGAGGTAGCAAAGCCAGGAGTGTGGTTCCTGCAATGCCCATCAGCAAACTGATGCAGTTCAGGAGAAAAGCTCGAAACATCCAGGACCACACAGGATCCATTTCACCCCACCTTGGCATTTGAGCCAATCCCTCTGCTCCTCTGCTGAAAACCAGCCTGGCATTTAGCAGATGCTGGGTTCAAGAACTCCAAGAGCTGCTATTTCAAAATTTGTCTTTAGATCCGTATTGACAGAGCCAGTGCCAACCTAACGATCTTCCCTAGCAAGAGATAGATTGTAAAAAAAAAAAAAATTAAAAAAGTTCTTTACTCATAAATTAAACCAGATCTCAAAGTGATTTTGGCAAAAGATATATGAGGATTTTTGTACATCGCTGTTACATTAGTTAGAGGATGTGGGGTTTTTTTTTAATTTTTTTTTCACATTCCAGTGAAAAATTCAAATATTGAGCAAGTTTACAAATGCAAGTTGTATTTTACCGTTACTCCTCAGGCTGGGAGTATGGCACATATAGAGCATTTCACTTCCATGAGTAGCAGATGAAATAAAACATCCATTTCCTTTTCACACAGAAATAGTAATAGTGGCTGGAGAAAGGAGATGACAATTTATTTTGAACACCAGTCATTGCAGGATGGTTAAAGTAGAGTTAGGGCTGGTCTATGGCTGTGCTGCAGTTTTAGAGTGGTAATTTTGCCTGTCTGCTTGCCTAGGGGTTGTCTGTAGGTTTTTGAAATGCATCTGTATCAAAAAATGGTCTTGGAACAATTTCTGGGACAGGTCCTCAAGCCTGTAATACTTTCCCTCCAACCCAGTAGTGTTCCCATCTGGAGCAGTTACAACAACCTGTGTTCTCCCATTTGCCAACTGGAACCAGTTCAGTGTTAAACTGCACATCCTGACTGCCCATCAGGTTTCTCTTCTTTGTTTTCACAGGTTCTGATTCATCAAGATATTAGCATATATATGAATTCAGTGGTGTGACTATTTCCACTGGGATACAATAATAGCAACTATAACAGAGATAATAATTATAATAATGACATCATGATGATGATGATGACTATGATGATGATCATAGTAATAATAATTTTTCAGGCCTAAGAGTGAGGCTTATGCTGTGTTATTCCATCCAGTCCTTGCCCGAATGCTGGTGTCTGAGGCGTATAGCAAAAGGCTGTAATGGATCCAAAAGCTCCATCTGAATTGTTTGCTACTCTTAATGAGCCAAATGTTAGTTTCTTGTTTAACCTTGCATCAAGTAAAGCTGTCCCTGAGCTCTGCAGAAGGTTTGTCAAATCTTCAGGCTCTTGCTCATAAGGATTTTCCTTTTCTTTCATTCTCACCATCTCGGCACATTCACCATTCACCCCATCTCATAATCCCTTCCCAGATCGCTGTGCTGCTGGGAAGCTCAGGAGCTTTAACCCAGCCCTTCAAGACTGAGGGGGGAAAAGAGAGAAAAAGGAAAAGAGACAAGGCAGAGATATATACCACATCAACTTTGGGAGCCCTAGAGCGTTGTGCCTCTGGTTGGTGATGTTTGTTCCCTTGTGATGAAGGCGCTTTGGGCAGGGGCTCTGGTCTCTCTCCCTGGTCCATCCCATCAGGCACACCGTCAGCAAGGAGCAGTGCAAATTCCAGATGTCTTCCTGCTTCCAGAGGGGCTTCCAAGGCTTTTTGGGTTGCTGCTAAACAAGCTGCAGCCTTAACCCCTCGCAGAGGGGCTCGTTGCAAACAGAGAGAGGACTCAGAGCAACCCAAACTTAAACGGCAGCGCTGTTAAAGCAGCTGCTCTGAGCACCAACTCGAGCGATGTGTGCTCAAAAAATGCATCAAACAGGTTAAAAAATGCACTTCAGTGACTTCATGCTTTGGTCTGAGGAAGGCAAGAGGGAATTAAAAGTTACTAAAAAGCAAAAACGAATTCAACTTCGAAAGATATAAACTGACCAAGAAGGAAAGGGGACAGAAGAGACACTGAAGGGGAACTTTGTTCAAAAGTGTCAGGAATCTGACCAGCAGGGAGAGGTCCCCGGGCTGCCACAGAGACGTGGGTGACCTTGGCCAAGTCTCTTTGCTTTTGCTGGGCTTGTGTTTTATCTGAACTGTCTTCGGTATTCAGGCTGCAAACCCTTCCCAGCTGGGACTGTCACTGCAGATTCACACAGTGCTAGGCAGGAAAGGACCTGAGTGATTCTGCATTTCTGGGCACTGGGTAGAAAATAGCTCATAAGGTCTGGGGTCAATGCATGAAGATCAGGCATTACAGTGGAAGTGAAAAGAGAATACAGCCTGTACTGAATTTTTCTCCCCAGAAGTCCTATTTATTTATTTTTCACATTTCCAAGGAGCCCTAACCACCGCTGAAACCCAGTCACTTCTGTGCAAAAATGAAATAGCTATTTTTGCAGCACACAGTAGTTTTGGACAGGATATGAAGAATATTACATCTGATTGAAAGTATAACAGTTGCAGAGGTGGGCAGGATATAATTACCCAAATTGTGGTTTGGCCAGGACAGCAAAAATATCCAGTATGAAATGCCATGAGGTTGTCGATTCCTTTCAGTGTCCAGCACGAGTATCTACCAGGGCCTCCAGAGAGGGCACCTGCCCCAGCACAGATCATTCTCCATCTGAGGACAAGTGTAATCAACTCAATTGCTCAGCAATACTTTCTGTTTTGCTCAACAGCTTCCTTTTCCCAAGCTGTGTAAAGCCAAACCTATTCGCTTGCAAAAGCTGCCCAGAACACTGTGGCTGCAGGGAGGGAGCCGGGACATCCTGGAAAGCACGGAACACGTGTGGGGTTTGAATCCCCACTCGTTCCATGGGGTGGAAACAAGCTCCCTCAACAGGTGAGCGAGATAAGACAGGTGAGAGGTAGTGATGTGCATGGATTAATTTTAAAAAGCGCTGCACAGGCAGTGCCTGGGTTTGCCTCTGTGCTGGGACAGAGGAACTCATCAGCTAATTGGGGCTTCGTTAGGAGATCTTGATAAAGATTCTCTTTAGTCACAGAACCAGTCCTGAAGCCATGAACTGTAATAGGAGCAGGATGAGTGAAGAAAATCACCAAGGAAAGGGGGGGAACCAAAAGGAAGGTACCAGATCTCAGGTTTTCACACTCCTTCCGTCACACGGAGCCTGCAAGGGTAACCCACGGAAGGGCCAAAGCCCCTCTCATCTCTGCGTGGGTCACAGGGCGGTTGCTCCTTCTTTTCTCCCTCGGAGAATAGAAAGGCTCCTGGATTAAGAAATCATTCCTTGAACTTTGTAGGCTGGTTTTCATACGGGAGCCTTTAGACAGCTTGTTCTCACTGATTTCTACTTCTGGCAGTATTATTCGAGCAACCAGACTCTCTTTAGTAAAGATTTGCAAAAGTAAGCAGACAAACCCTTTGGCAGTAGGGAGGGGGGGGAAAGGGGGAGGTTTTTGCTTTTGTTCCTCCGTAGAAGTAATTTGTGGCTCTATATTTGAAAGCTGCGTTTTACTGCATATAAAATTACTGTAATCCCAAAACGGTCTCCAAAGTGCCACAAAGTTGTATTTAAAACGCATGTTAATCTTTACATCACAAATGGCCTTCTCATTTCCCACTTTTACAATTCCTATTGCTTCTAAGAATTGTTTTTATTTACATCTCTATGAAAACAGAATCAATTCCCCCGTACACACAGTTGCATATTCTTTGGAGTGAATATATTGATTGAAAAACCTTCTACCAGTCTTATTAATCTCAAGCAGTATTGACTAAGTACAGTTGTACGGATCAGCTGTACACGTGGAAAGCTCACAAAATAACAATATCAATAATGTTCTGCAACAGAAACAATCATTTTATAAATAATGAATGTGCCATATTGAATTTTACAGGTATTTGGGGCACTTTTTTACTTTTAAAGGCCCCGTGTCCAGCTTTGTTGACACCACTATAAATAAAAAATAAATCCGTTGGGTTCAATGCAGTTGCATTCATGCAAGAGCCAATATAAGGGAGTCTTAGAGCAGTCGTTTGTCAAACGAGAAAGTAGGACATGGCATAAGTACCATCTGTGGAGAGTGATTCATAGGACAAGAATGCAGCATAATCAGTTAAATAAATACTACCCTTGTGTTTTCCAGTCTAAGTGGACCTTACTCCAGGCACAAATCACAGTGCAAAGCCAAAGCAATTGCAGGGACACGTGGAATTTGTTATTCCAATGCCTTGAACTAGGAGGAATTAACTCCACTTTAAACTAGAGAAAAGCCAGAGACCTGCAATTATTCTTCTCCCCGACGAGCAGGATCTCGATTTCTGCCTGGAGGGACATGGCACGAGAGGCTGGAGCAGGACTTAACAAATAACTGACCCCAAGACATGAGGTTTTGAGACAAGACATCTCACAGCCAGTGCTAATCCGTATTTTTGGCCATGCTGGGCCACCACGGGTCCATGTGGGCACACAACCAGCACGGAGTGGCTGGAGGGGTTGGCTCCCTTTGCGGGTGAGCCAGGCAGTCCCTGGGACATGGGATGAACAGCAGTGGAGTACCAAGGCAGCACAGCTTAAAACCAGAGCCAGCTCTCAGGGCGCGGGCGGGTTTGGGAGATGAGTGGATTTGCTGGTGCTTTTAGGGAGCTGCAGGGGTGTCTGAGGTTTTGGAAACAGAGGTGAGAGGAGAAGCAGAATGAAGGCACCTCCCAGGCTGGTTTCCCACCAGGATGTGACTACAGCATTCCAGTCAAGGAGGTGGGAGGAGGGCAAATATAAAAGCAGTGCTCAAATGTCATCTGGCAAATGAAGAGGGTGACTTGTGGGCAAAAGCATTTCATGTACATCCTCCCTTTTCCCCCTCAAGCTTGGGTTTTGCAAGGTTTGTTTGCTTTGTGTGTGCTCTTCATAGGAGGAGGAGCCTGTGCTTTTCAGAATTTTGACTCCATCAGAGTCGTGATATCCTTCAAAGCTAGAACAAAAATTGACATAAATACTTTAGCAATGACTAAGATATTTAAAGCTACTTTAAAAGATACAAGATTGTTATGTTGAAAGACGCCACACATCTTTTTTCTTCACGGTATGATTACCACTTGAATCATCAGAGGTCCTAAAAGTCACTTCAACATGAAATATTCAGTATCACCAAACCTGAGTGGAACAAAGACCCTTCTCAAACGGGGTCTGAAATGTCAAGTGATCAGAACAATAAAAAAATTAGAAGGAAAAGCGCAGCATGACTTGTCCCAGGGTTATGCCGTGAGCCGGCAGTAGACCAAGGAACAGACCCTGGGTCCTGTGGCTGAGAGCTGTAATTTTAATTCCAGCCTCCATGGCCTCTCAGTTATCTTTTCTGTTCAGATCTGTTCCTTCACCCTTTAGCTATTGTCACACTCACTGTTCTGGACTGCAGTGGACTTGATCCAAGAGGAAAATGCCCTTTAGTTATCAAGGATCAGATGGATTATCTGGAGATTGGGTGCTTTGGTTTAGTACCCTCAAGCTTTAAATTCTAATTTCAGCTGTGCTGGGGCTTGGGTGTGCCACTGTGGACCAACTCCCTCATTTTGATCTGGTTAATCACAGCCTCAGTGACTCAGGCTCTTATGTGCAGGCAAGGCCAGGACCCAGGACAATGTGTCTCCCTCTGTATTTCTAGAACTTTTTGTTCTTGCTTGTTCCAATAATACAAAGGGAAAAGCCTTTCTTTGGTGGCATTTTGGCATTTCTGCTGCTGTGACTCATCAGAGGTATGCAACAACGAGAGGAAACTTTTACAAATTTACTGGCACTGGAAGGAGGCAAATGTTTATTTTAATCCAGTTGCTTACATTTTCCATTTCTTTTACAATTCCATTTGTAAAAGGGAATGCAAATTACTGGCACAATCTTGAACATGCAAAGATGAGCATTTAGAAAAGTGCATGGAATGTACAATTCTAAATCTCTACAAAAGTGCAAAACATTAAACTCAACCAAATTCTCGTATTTGGGCACTGTCTGAAGGACAAAGGACACTGAAAACATTACAAATGCGCTAGCTTAATTTTTCAGTTTGTGATGGATTAGCTTTAACATGCATTTTAATTTGTAGTTGGATTTTATCAGCTGTAGACAAAGTTTGATAATCTCTTCTTGTTTAATTAGCACAATCCTCTTAGGAAGGAGAAATGCACAGACAGTAGTAATTTATGTTCTCTGACAATTTCATACTGACAGCCTGAAATGTCTTCTGTCTTTAAAACATACCTACTTGTGCTTCTTTCAAACGTCTTTGTCCTACCTTCTCTTTCTGTAGTGCGTGCACTTGTAAGGGGAAAATAGAGAGAGGAGCATACACCATAAAATAATTCCTCTGCAAAAAGAGCCAGGAGAACGTGTAAATAGACTGCATAAATAACAGCTGGCTCCTTAGAAACCAGGAGGAACACTCAGAGAGCGGCTCCTTCGTTATGCTGCTTGATGTGTGAATGCTCTCATTAACATTGGGGCTTTGCTCTGAGTTGGTTTTGGTTGGTTTTTTTTGCATGGATGGGGGCTGAATTTGACCCTTCGTTTCCACATTTAACAAGCATTTGTTGTTCTGGAGAGTTGAATCCTTTCTCTGAGATTGGGGGCTGGTATTTTCACCTGGTGTAAAGCAAAGAAAGTTTCTTGCCTCTGCGGAAGTTCCACCCCATAAATCCATCTTTTTCACAGTGATGGTGTTCCACTTTCACCTGCTGTAGGTAGGGCCTGCTTGTGGAGGTCCATGGGACTGCCTTTGTCAGGAACAGGGATTAGTAACCTCCACATCCCTTTTGGAGTTAAACCTGTCCATGAGGTTAGCCCAGACCTCCAGGAACACGGGCTCTTGTAGGGGAAGAGAACGCACTGAACCATCCCATCCCAAGAGGTGCTGGGAGCAGGAGAGATGCCCCGAGCTCCCTTCTCCGTTCCAGCAAAGCCTTGCTGGGGCAGAGGGCAGTGACCTGAGCTGCTCAGCTCATGCACAGCCAACAGAGCTGTCCCTGCTGACTCCAGACAGGCTTTGCCCTTCCACTGGGAAGAGCTCTGTGAGTTCCATGGCATGTAAGGCCAGCAGGAGCAAGGCTGAGCTTGCTCAGCATCACATACCTACATACGTATAACCATAGAAACCTGACATAAATTTTTTAGTGCATATTTTACACTGCAAGGTTTTTTAGGTCAGACTTTAAAGGACTGAATATTTTTAATTTTTTTCACTCACGCTTTCCTTTGACTCTGTTTTTAAAAATCAAAATCTTCCCCTCTGATTCCAGTGAGCCCCAATGGTAAATGAATGCCGTTGTAATAACTTGGGCTGTGCCTTTGGAAGGCATCAGGAGACTCTTTTATTGCAGCCACATCCGAAAATCTCTATCCAGTTCCCAGCCCTCTGTGAGGCTGTTTTCCCATCCTTCCCTGCCAGTTTCCAAGTTGGAATAGATGAGCATGCTCTGTACCCATGGGTGGCTGGGATAGCACTGTCAGAGGTATCATTTTCAGACTTGTGGTTTCAGCATGCTCATTCTGACCTTTAGGGGAAGTAACAGTGCCCTGACATTTAGGTTGGTTTATATCCCCTGCAATCCCTTTTCAATTAAAACTCATATCTACTGGGCTCCCTCTGAGCACCCCACAAACATTTATGATAAATCCCTGATGAACCAGCTGGATGGGCTGGCCTGTGCTTTCACTTGGCTTCCAGGCTGCTCTGAACATCAGAAATCCTTGATGTGACCCTCTCTGGATGTGTTATTCTGGTCTTGAAAACCCCAGAGCTGCCTTAAAAAGCTGTGGCGTTTCAGATGGAGGCAGTGTGGGACTATTCCAGCCTTCAGTGATGCAAAGCAAGAGGGCCGCTTTCCATGTTGATGAGGCCAGTGGTGGTCCCCGTGGGGAGCTTGTCTCTTAATGAGGTGTAAGAGTGGCTGCTGGATCAGGGAGAGGCTGGGAGCAGCCAGCCACGGAGATAACTCCATCCTCTGCCTTGCAGTGCCTGCCCTGTGTCATTGGGAGCTGCTACCTCAGAAATACGGTGGAAAAATGCACTTAATGAATTAGCTGCTAAGCCCTGCTTCCCCTGTATTATCTGGTTCACACTGATGTCTCTACCTTCTCATTTTACCTTTGAAGTGGCTTCTTTGAAAACTCATATTCTGCGTGCTCAGGCTCAGTGGACTGGGATCACACTTCTTAAACTCCTCGCCTTTCCTGATTGCGCTTTTCAGAATAAATATATGCAGATATTGTTGCATTTTCTTGCTTAATCTCAGCAGGCAACTTCACTTTAAAGTATCTTCAGGCAATTACTACCCAGCCCTTCCCACAGCAGCTTTTCTGACACGGGACACAGCTTTGGTGTGACAAGACCCAGATCAAAGAGTGCTCAAGTGCTGTTTTTGCTTTTGCACTGACACTGCATTGGGCCAGCACGTGAAGGAAGATCTCACCCGTGTTTGGAGACCCCAAAGCAGAGCATAATTCAGCTTTTGAAGCAGTGATTTCTCACTGCCCATGGGTGGCTCTGTGGCCCAGGGAAGGGTCTCAACAGGAATCTCAGCTGAAGGGACTGATGCTTTAAAGGGAGGGTTGCAGTCAAACGTACCCATTTTTATCTGGGCTAGAGTAGAGTTTGTTTACTTCTTGTATATAACAAACAAAAGAGGTTTTGTTCGCCCCTTTTTTTGTTTACCTCTATTCAGCTGCTTTCCTGGTTAGTGCAGGAAGTTTGCAATATTGACTTGTTCAGACTCCCTGGGTTGTTTTTCGGATGTTTTCAGGCTGTTTTCTAAACAGGTTGTTGTTGTTTTACGTGTTTTGCTGCTGGCCATAGTCAGCAACAGGAGTTAAGTACATTATTCATGGAGGTGGTGAACCTGTGTACAAGCCAGATAGAAAACCCAAGATTTCTGCTACAGTAAATCACATCTTGCCTTTGCCTGCCAGTAAATATTACTACAATTATTATTAAAATGTTAATGCTATCAGCAGTGTTTTGCAGTGCAGGCATTAGGAGGCACAGCTGAGCTTGTCTGACCTGATCAGCTGAGGAATGAATGCATACTAATGAATTCACTGCCTTATTTTTCTCCTAATATGTTTTAAAAGGTAAATTAATGTTCTTCTACCTGGTCTTTAATGAATATCTTACATCCTGCATTAGGAACTCATTTACTTTCCTAAACTATTGCCAGCACCAGTTACAAGGAACAGTTAGAAATTCGCTGGTGCAGGAAGCCAGTGTCTTCAGAGCTGCAGATTGCTTTGATAATGGGATTTTTTCCCTTTTCACACCTATGCTTGCAGCTAGGGATAGTATTTATATCCAACTGATGAGCTGTATTTGAAAGATTACTGGAATAATTAAGATTTCAAACAGAAGAAGTCGCACGTTCCCCTTTCTTTTTCCTATCAACACATATATAGGCGGCTGTGTCTTCTACTATTGTAAATAAAGAGAATTATTGATGCTCCCTTGACATTTAGGGGCTGTCTTAAATGCAGTGCTATCATTTCCTCGATATAGCAATTTTTCAGAGAGACTTTTTTTTTTAACACAACAAAAATGGGTTATTTTGCTTTGCCTTGTGCACCCCAACATCTCCACAGGCACAGGAACCACCTTCCCTCATGAGTCACAGTTGGCTGCAGCTCTCAGGCACTGCTGGGATGTAGAGAACTCAGTCTGTGTAGCTCATAACAGAGAATTCTCTTTCTGGAGATTATAAAATATAAGGGGAGAGCTTGAGGTTCATGGAATCTGCTCTGGCATGGCCATCACCAGATGAAGCCAAGAGCCCTCCTGTAGTGCATCTCCTCTGAGGAGCTGTGCTTTCCTGTCGTTCTCAGGGCCATGCCAGAGTTAGGATCTTTTTGAGCTGGTTCAAACCACTGGGGTTTGCATCAGGCTGAGCTTTCCCATGTCTTGCGCTACAAGAGCAGAAATGCAGGAGGAAGGGCTGCGAGCAGGGCACCCTCCTCATCAGCTGCTGAAGGCTGGAGCACTTTACATGCACCCAGGCACCCCTGGGCTGTCACGCCCAGTGCCCAGATAAATATGGGATGCATGTTTTCAGCTGAAAAGTCTCACCCTGTCTGTCTCTGCTTTCACATCCCCACTCAGAAAGTGAAGATAAGGATCCTCAGTTCCCTCTCGAGAGAACAGTGAAAGGTGTTTGTTTATGTGTGTCAGACAACCAGAAACACAGAATTACAAATGTCTATTTTAGTGCTGTTGTGGGGGAAGGGAGTGGACTTGAGGAGGTGACAAGAGGGAAGTCTGGCTAACAAATGACAAAGTCCAGGTGCCTGTCGGTCACTGCTGATCTGTGACAAGTTTTATCGCTCTTTGATTTCACGTTCCAGTAATGTGAGCGCTGCAAGCCCAGAGTGAGAGAAGGCCCATGGCTGAGAGAGCTTTCACCGTAACTGAGCGAAAGATGGAAAAAACCAAGGAGAAAAAGAAGAGCCAGGTGGAGCAGTATGCTCACAGCACAGGGTGAGGGGCCAAGCCCACATCTCCAGGAATTTTCCCCATTGTACTGTGTGTTGGACCAGGCTTTTCCCCAGAAACACATTGTGTGGATAAAGCAATGGCCAAAAATGAGTGACAGGGGATGTCCTTGTCGCTGGGCAGCTTTGGTGCAGCTGGATTTTGGATCACCAAAGCGCTTTGGTGCCAGTGAGAGTTTTCACAGAGATAATAACTGGCACAATAACCAGCCCTCACTGCATAATTTCTTTGACCAATTTAGTCATTAAACATTTTCAAATTAAATATAAATTTAAAAAAAAAAAGAGTGAAGAAGAAGTAAAATATGGTTGGTTGCCTACTGCCCATTTTAGAGTGTAATATTTCTGACAGTGTGTGTAAGTTTCTCCATGGGCAAAAGATCTCGTGATTTATTGAGCCATTTATTAATTAGAAGATTACAGCATGACTGCTTCCTAGTAGCACAAAAAAAAAAAATAGACTTAGAGTTAATTATAAATGCTGTAAAAGGGTATAAGAAGATTCATAATCCAGCTTGCACATTCTTCTTGCTTGAAGTTATCCATGAAAACACTTAAAATGTGTTCAGTATTAAATCTGCTAAATCCTCTTCAGCAAAAAGACCTTAAATTTAGGTAGACGCTGTCATGCCCATTCTTAGAGAGGTCAGGTCTAAAGGCATAAAATACGATTTCAGCATTAAAATCTCTCTGCATCCTGACCTGGGCTGTGCTCCTCATGGAGGCTTCTGTGTTCCAGTGTCTGAAGAAGTTCTGTCCATTCCCTGTGACATTTCCTCCAAGCTTTTCATCTCTTTGCCCTTTAAGGATGAGCTCCCTGCCCTTAAACACTGTTAGAAACTGCTGTTCGTGACACCTGTCCCTCCAACATCTTCACTTTTGTGAAACAAGAAAATCTGATCCTTGTCTTTTGCTAAGAGTTTTGTTCCTGTTTCCCACAGGATTTCTTTTTTTGTCAGTTTAATAGCCACAAGCTCTCTTTCTGTGCTTGATAATCCCTTTGATCTTCTTCACTCATTGCTCAGCACAGTGCCATAAGGATGTTACTACCTTTAATCTTTTTGCCATTGATCAGTAATATTCCTGTCTGCTGCTTCTCTGATTCCTTTGCTGAAATTGCCACTACATCCCCTCTATGTTTTCGTAGAGGAAGTGTCATAACATGGGTAGCGCTGCAGGAGAAGATCATAGATGCTGGAAAGAGTTAAACAGCTTGAGGAGAAAATTTAGGACACTAACAGCAAATTTATTGGATGTTTTACATATTTGTACTGTAATATTTTTTACTAGATGGGGAAAAAATTACATTTAATCACAGTTTCTGGTCTTGAGGTGTCTTTGCTTCCTTTTTTTTTGAAGGCATGAAGAAGGAATTCTATAAACACTACGAGCTCCCATTTCTAGTGTCTCTCAGTGGTTTGTGGGTGGAATGACATCCTTTTACAAGGCAAATAGGAGATTTCCAACTCAACTCGAGATGTGAGAATACCCAGCTTCCCTGCTGCTTCCTGAAGTAGGTCATTGCCAAGAGCAGCTTAGCTGATGATGTTGCTGGTGATAACAGGGGATGCAAAGTAAAACCAAACGTTCTTTCCACAGCTATATTTCCTAACAGCAATAGTAATAACTAAAATAAAATATACTGTGAGGAAAGTGAGGCCAGCGTGACTCAGAGCCTCACAAAAGGTGGGCACTGGATCAAGAAGAAATCTTTTGCATATGCTCATTATTCTGGGTATAATTACACTTCACTGCAAATGGGCTTCACCTGCCACGTTTTGTATATAAGTTTGTAATTGTCTAAGTTGCGAGGCGGGGGAGGAAGGAGGCAGATTTGGTTCTGCCCGTTATATGTATGAAGAGCCTTTGCAAAACTGTAATTCAAATATGAGTCAGAATTTTGAGTGCACCAAGGAGCAAACCACAATTACTGACTTTTATGAAAAGATTGTAATGTATCAATGGGACAAATAACTTTCTGTTCATGTGTTAATAATCTAAAAGGGGCAGAGTTTGGGGCGCTAGATTTGGCTCACACATTGTTACAAAGGTGAGATCTGCTTTGACAGGGGTGTGGAGATGGAAAAGGGGCATCTCCAAGACCCCATTTTTTAAAAAGCGCTCCCAGATGGAAGGTGGCTATGTTGGCTGGGGGTGATCAGATAAGCTTTGTGGGGTGTTTATTCCAGTAGTGCCATCTCTGCCTGCTGTGGTTGAGGTAGTGCCATCTGACCTGCTTTATCTCTTGGGGGTTTTTTTGATTAAATAAAGAAAGAACTTCCTGCTTGTTTCAGTTCTAAGCAAGCAAGAGATATTGCTGCTCCACTTACATGACTGAAGGTCTTATATTTCCAGAGGGATTCTCCTCACAGACCTGTGTTCAGATTTGCTTTTTAACCAGAAGACAAGTTTCTCTACCAGACCACAGGCTGCTGGTGCTCAAGTGTCGGGGTATATGATGTATAGCAGAGTGTCACCTGTACTGAGAGGAATTATCCTCTCCACTCCCTCTGTATTTACACCTTGTGTCTGTGAGTTATCGCATCTTTTCCTGGCCAAGGTCTTGATTGCCCGAGAAAAGAATAATGGGCATAAGGGAAAATTCCTGTCTGGCTTCACCTTGGAATCTGGAGGGTGGTTATTTCCAAACACCCACCCAGGCCGTGTACAGAGAGCTGCACATGGGGCTTCATTCACCTCTTGATGCCATCTGGTGCAATTCTGCAAAGCTGTGGAGCCACCTCACTTTTTCTAGATGTTCCTCAGTTTGGGAAAAGTTGTGGGTTTGAATGGAGTTGGGAAGCCCTGCTGGGACCCAAAGACTGCACTCACAAGTTTACAGACTAAAGTCAGGCTGCCAGAGGGACTGGCTGTCACCTGCAGCCCCCTTTGGTCACTGTCTGTCCCATGGGGACCTGCAGTGCTCCCAGCCCCAAATCCCACCCTGGTAGTGTCCCCTCTGCAGGCCACAGTGCCGTCAGCTGGTTGCAAAGCTGGAGGCTTCACTTTCAGCATCGTTTGCTGTTTCTTGAATTATTTATTGCAATTATGCTGGTGATCCACACAAGTGGTGCTGCTGTGCATTATTGTATCCAGATGTCTGCACACACACTCTCAGGGCCAGATCCTAGTTTTAGCTGCCTCTGCAAAATATTCTCCTCTGGACTGAGGCCCTATTTCTGTTCCTGTTGAACTCTCTAGCCAAGCAGATTGCTGGCTTAGGGAGCTAAATACTGCTCCTCTGAAAGACAGGGATCATGAAGGGCACAGATTTGAGCTGCAAGATGCAAGATGATTAAGTCAGGCTTCTTCTCCACATGGAGTCCTCTCGCATGGCCAAGAGGCTGAGAGTGGACTCAGGGCACACCAAGGATAAGATCAGCAGCTCTAAAGACATTGCAGATGTGCAGCTCTACCCCATCCTTCCCCTGTGCATGGCAAAGCCCCAAGGCTGCAGATCCTGATCAAGCCTTGGTGTCACGTGGGAGCTGCAGATGAGGTCCTGGAGCTTTAGTGAAGTCAGGGCTGTGATATTCATAACACCTAAACCTGTCATCAGGAGATACTGTCATGCAACCTGCTGTTCCTCATCTGAATGAATTGCTAAGCATGCAAAATAAGGTGCATCTATTTAGTGATAAATAGAAGTTGTTTATCAGGAACTTGGTGGCAGGATGGGTTTTTCTTTGTTCAGTGGAGTATGGGGCCAGGCTGGGAGATGGAGCTGTGTCCCATTAACTGAAAGCAACTCCCCAGGGAAAATGGTCATGCAACATATGCCAGAGTCAGGAGCTTTATTTATTTGGGCAGTTCTGAGTTGTTCATATAATGTTTGGTTAAGATTTTTAGGCTGAAGTTTATTTCCCTGTTCTCCTGATTAATTAGCTTGTAGGTCAGTTTGAACAGTGAGTAGGAAAGGAGCAAATATAGGAAAATCCACAAAATGTGTGAGATGGGGAATCAGTCCTGTTTCTTCTCACAGTCTCTTTGCTTACCAGATTAAGCAACTAATGTGTTATGAAGCCGAGTGTGTAGGAGCACACCAGGCTGCCCCAGCATGAGCGAGTTTTTGCACTGGACTCACATCTCTATTTATTTCTGCCATTATTGTTGACACTGGTGGTAATTTTGTGTGCACAACACCTCCAGGCTGAGCATTTGGGGTATGTTGGAGCTTGTTTTCAGAGTGATGCAGGAGGCTTAGCAACATGGGATTCAAATCCGTGCTGCTTGTAAAAGGCATAATTTTTGTATGGTGTGTTGTAATTATGGTATGGTGCATTTATTAATAATAAAAGTCACGTTGGGTAGCTTTCTGGCTGAAGTGCTGTGAGAAATGAGGTGCTTCCACCATCTCCCAGTGGGCCTCCCCATCCCAGGCAGCAATACTCTAATTAACTTTTGTCAAGTGGCCCACAGAAACTAGGAAAATGAAGCGATCTGGAGGTGCCTACAGATCAGTAGCTGCTACCTGAAAAATTGCTTTCTGTTCTCCAGAAGGAAAGAGGGGGAAACCCACTTGGTAATGATCCATTTTCTAAATGTGGTCTTCCCTGGGACAGCAGATACACATGAACTTGGGGGAATGGAGCAAACCCCAAAACATCCAGGACTCATAAATGAAAGAACAAAAAGGGACAAAGAAAAAAAAGGAAAATCTTCCTGAAATTGTATGGCTGTGTAAGGAGCATTTATGCAAAAGGTAGTAACAGAATTTCTCCTAAGACGGAAAATAATGATGAACTACTGATACTGAAATATTTAGTGTCCATTTGAGGAAGAGTTAAAAATCAGCAATACAGTTTTCTCAGAGTCTGCATACATGTGTAAAATCAAAAGCTTAAATCATAAATTCCCGTCTCACTCATCTTCCCTCTCTCTCAAATTCATAGATTTTAATACCGTAAGAGACTATTATGAAAATTTTTACTGACTGCTGGAGGGACCTTATTTCCATACAAGGGTCCTGCTGAGCCTTTCCCATCCCTGCAGTCTCCTCCCATTTCCAAGAACTCCCTTGGAGTTCCCATTTCCCTGGGGTCCCGCAGCTGCAGCGGCACCGCTGTGTTCCTGCTGCCATCCCTGTGTACACAAAATTGCAAACTTGGCACATTTGATTGCCAGCTTGTCGGGACAGGAGGGATGTCTTCTGTTCCATGAAGTGCCTAGCACATTTTTAGCACAGCGATGATAATAATCACACTTCTGAAATGTGTTCTCTGGGCATAAAATGACTTTGGGGCCTAGCAAAGGCCTTGGCTGCTTCCGTCAACACTTGAAGACCCTGCAAGGAGCAAAGGGTGTAGTTTCTAACTTGGAAATACACAATATTTATCCAACACCAAACCCACATCAGGAAAAAGAAACTTGGCATTTCTCTGCTGAGACTCAGCCCAGTAAATGTCCTCAGAGCCTCCTTTCCTTTTGGGTCCAAACACAGTCCAGCAGCTCTTCGTGCTTTCCTTCACGGCATTCCTACACACTTCTCTCTAATACAGCACCTCTCCTGCATGAAAGAGGTAAGATATTCACTCCTGTCTGTCCAAACCCCAAATCTCCTTTTTCCAGGGAAGTGTGGGGTCTTTGTCGATCCTGTTTCCTGCACACAAATACATTTTTTCTATTGGTAGCCTTCCAGCTGTTTAGACATGCTTGTGTATGTGTTTATCGCATTTAATAAATCAGCATTTCATTGTATCTGTGTGTATATGTAATAGGAAATGGAGATTCATTTCAACCTCAGTCTTGTTATTAGGGGTGTATTTTGTGGAAGTAATAACATACAGAAAGCTGCACAATTTTACAGTGCTGAATTGTTTTGACTTCATTTTGAGCAAGGAATCTGGGTTACAATGGGGAAGTTCATGAGATCATAAAATCTAACTTCTAAAACTGTGCCAGACACTGAAACTACCAACTACTCCTTTCACACACGTAAGTATTATAATTATGGACTTTGTAAGGTAAATTTGAACACAAATGCTTGCTTTACAAATGTAAAGACATGGAAATGTTAATTATATGGTCTTTAAAGGTAACCAATTAATTTCTTAAAGGGATAGGTTTGGAAAGTTCTCCTTTGCAGTCTGCCTAACAATTTGAGCTGCTGTTGACATAATGTATTTCTTCTATATTTTTTTGCAAATTGTATTTTCTGGTGATAACATAATAGCCATAAATTTGATCTACTGTAAACGGTAAGAATGAAGATAGAATTTGAAATTGTTGGCTGTTCAGGAGGTTGCACATGAGATTTTATTGTTGGACAGTGTTTCGCATAAAGCTTAGAACAAGTCTTTTTGACTGTAGATGCTTCTTTTGTTTAATTCAACTCTTTGAATAGTATATTAAGAGTCATTGTCAACTTTTCAACTTGTGGAATCATGATGTTAATTTATACAAACTGTAAACCTGTGTCATTTCCAAATTTGCAATTCACCATTCCTCTCCGTTTGAATAAATCATGCCGGTTTTAAATGTAAAAATGCTTTTTCTGTCAGTGCTCCATTGCAGCTTTTTGTTTAACCTAGTTATTTTGCAGGGTGAATTTTTGCTCCGGATAAAATTATCTCTAATTAAATGTGATTAACTGCCCCTCAGTTTTGCACAGGAATGAGTGGCTCAGATGTGGGAACGTGACTGTCCCTGTGCTTACCTGGCTAAAGCACACCCCGTAGTCTTGCCCGCAGTTGGGGTCAGACCCATGAGCTGGGAAAGCTCTTGCCTTTGGAAGTTGTGAGCTGCCTGCTCTTCTTTGTGCATATTTCACGTATTTGTGGCAGTTGGACAGAGTTTGTTGCTACAAACTAATGATTTCTTGGTTTCTCTAGGCTCCAGATGATCTCAAAGCAGTTCGGATGCCCTCAAGCGTGCAGGAATTAACACACCACATGCCAAGTGGGGCTTCCCATTCAAGTTCAGCCAAATCACACTCATCTGACACTGTGAAGTCTGAGAGAAGAAGGAACAAAGGCTCTCAAGGTGCTTTTTCAGACCCACCTTCCTCCGTGTGGACAGGGATGCAACACCTGTGGATAAGCTGCTGCTCTGCTGGGTGTTGGCTCTGTTATATCCCAGCATAATGCCAGGTTTAGCAGAGGAAAATTAATTAATTAATTCTGCATTACTAAAGTAGATTGCTGGCTTTGCTTTTCCCCCTATAGAAGTGGAATTCTTCGTGGGGAGAAGGGTCAGTGTTTCTAGCAAGGTTTTTGGACTGCTTGGTCCCCTGGGATGTGACCTCTGCCAGCCCGGCTGCAGAGTCACACACCTCTGAGCTCCCCTCCAGCCCTGCAGCATCCCTGCAGAGAGGAGGGTTTGATTCACTCAGATTCCAAAATGCTTTCATCTTTTGCTTTGTGGGATGCTCACATGCTAATATTTTGGAGAGCCGATGCATTATCCCTGTGCTGCCTCTGTGCCTGCTATACGGAAATTCATCTTCTCCAGAACTGTTTCTGTGTGAAGTCATGGTTCAGGCCTATTATCATTATTTAAAGTCACTTTTGCAGCAGCGTAATAGTAAAGCTTTTTATAAAATATATTATCATTCTGAACTTTGTTGTTAGCAAGAGAAAGCAGGAATAACAGTATGCTGGGTTCAGCCATCTATATAGAGGGTGTATTATCAGTCAAATCCATAAAGCTTTTAAGCTGTCTTGTTTTAAATTAAGGTTTACATTGCATTACAATGGGATATTTAAAACTGTGTACACGTTTTATCAGGTCCTCGTGACTCTGTAAATGCTCTCTGATTAGTAGGTCTAAACACAGCAGACTTGATCCAAAGCTGACTTTTATAATTAAATCCATTTGTTTTGAAGGATATTACCTGTATTTCACGGGGCAACTGAGGGCTCTGTTTTCATTTCTCAACAAAGGCAAAATTAGATTGGAACCAACTTTGACATTCACCAAAATCTAACCAGACTTGCTCAAACTGTAGAATCAGAAGATTGTCATTATATGGATTCTTTGGGCAGGATGTCACATTGCGGTAGAGAAGGGGAAATATGCAAAAAGGGGCAAAATTGATAAGCCTGGTACATATGCCATCCTTTAAAATAGTGCTTCCATGTCTCAAACTGTGTCAGGGCTGTACAGTGCTAAATGCCCTTTGGGTACTCATGTGCTGTAAAGATCTCACAGATCTGAAATCTTAAAGATCTCCTGAGACAACACAGAAAGGATGAAAAGTGGAAAAGATGTGAAATGTCTGTAGTCAGAGACCATTCGGCAGGAGAGCTGTGATTACAACCAGGGCTCCTCATTTGCAGTCTGGAGCTCTGAATTCAACCAGACAAAATCTGCATTCTGTCCCTGATCATAACTGCACATCCTGGCTGGCAGCTGTGCAAAATAAGCCCTGCCTAATTTCTAAGAGCAGATGCATCGTTGTCAGTGGGAGAAGATGCATCATTTGCAGCGGGAGAATGTCCCACCAAAAGCTCCTCCCACACTGCCAATCATCTGCTCTGGATCTGTGCTGACCAGGGATTGGAGCGGTTTGATATGTAAGGATACTTTGGTTTCCAGACCAAGGCTTCTCCAGCAAATCTGCCAAAGTGTCATTCCACCTGAAAAATTTGGTGATTCAAGTAAAGACAAAGAGAGGGGAGATGAGTTGGGATACAGGGGCTGCGGATGCAAACATAGCTAGTGTGAAAATTTAATTTGGTGCTGGAAAATAGCTTTCTTCTTCCCTTTTCCATTTAGAAATTTGTCACCCCATGGCAAGAATCTTTGGGTTTGAGCAGAAGGTCTGCACGCAAACAGGAGTGGAGGAGTAAAGAAGAACACACAGAGAGATGGTGATGGAAGAAGGGGAAAAGCCGAGTGTACACAGACCTGTGAGGTGAGCAAAGTCCGGAGGGGAGTGGAGGAGATCAGGAGTTTCAGGTTGAATCATAATTGTATTTCTAAGTGTGACTGCTCTCTGAAATATTGGCTGGCACTGCTAGGCTCGAAAGAATAAGCTTCTAAGTTTCACATTCAACCCACATTACATTAATGGTATTTGAGTCATGCCTACAACTGGTGCAAAGGCGGGAGAAATCAGAGCCAGAGATCAAAAGCTCAGATCAAACCTAAATATTCTCTTCGCAGCCTTACTAAAGGTTGTGGTCAAGGCAAGAGTTGGCATTTAACTGTAACTACACAAGACTGACAACTAAATGAACGGGAAATCAAAAGCCAGTTTAATTGTTGCCTGTCGTTATTGTCAGAATGACCGGCTAATTAAATATTTATTGTTTACTGGTTTCAAGCATACATTTGGCATGTTGGGACGCTGTGTAATCAGTAGATCATACATTTCCACAGAATAAAACAGTAGCCTCACAAAAGCCTGTTGTGAGGATTAGCTGGCTAATGGGCTTGACTCACCCCCCTGAGCACCGAGGGTGCAATTTGCAATTGCAGTTCTGAGTTCCCAGCTGGAAGAGCTTCATGCTCCCATTCCATCTCCCAGCAGGGGATGCAGCTCTTCGCCTCCAGCCTGGGCTCTCTGCAGCCCTTCCAGCAGAAGCTGCCCACCAGATGCAGTGATTTAGTACAGCTGGCTCCATCCTCTGCTCCCTTTCCTGCCTTTCCCTCCTGTCTGGCCACGTCCAACTCCTGTGCCTGACAGTTTACTGACTGCACTGAAGAATGAGGTTGTGTTCCACTTCCCTTCCTAAGGGGAAGCTTTCCAGAAAGTGGGGATGTCTGACACTCCAGAAACCAGGACACTTTCTGCTTGGGCTACAAACTCTTGGCTGTTTGCACCAGCAGGAAAAAGAAAGATCCTACACAATCCCACACTCCTGCAAGTCTTAGATGAACAGTGGTCCTTCAGGGCACAGCAGTGACAAGTAAGAAATGGGGATAATGCAAAGACCTGTGACGATGAACAAAGTCTTCAGATGGGCAATGAAGGGCAAGAAGGGGCAGCAAAGCTGGGGAAGGGTCTGGAGCACAAGTCCTTTGAGGAGCAGCTGAAGGAGCTGGGGCTGTTCAGCTTGGAGAAAAGGAGGCTCAGGGGAGACCTTACTGCTCTCTACAGCTCCCTGAAAGGAGGCTGTAGCAAAATGGGGGTCAGCGTCTTCAAAGTAATAAGCCGCAGGCCAAGAGCAGATGGCCTCAGGTTGCACCAGGGGAGGTTAAACTGAATATTGTCAAAAATTTCTTCCCTGAAAGAGTGATCAAGCACTGGCACAGGCTGCCCAGCAGAGTGGTAGCGTCAACACCCTGGAGGGATTGAAGACTTGTAGATGTGGTACCTGGGGATGTGGTTTAGTGGTGGGTCTGGTAGTGCTGGGTTAACAGCAGGAATTGATGGTCTTAGAGGTCTTTTCCAGCCTAAATGACCCTGTGTTCCTTTGTACTGCCAGCTGCAACTGCAACTTCTCAGGGCTGTTTTAGTGTGGGGGAGAAAGAACATCTTCACTACACCGTGGCTGGAGTGGATGGCAGCACTTGGGTGTCAGACCTGAGAGATGCTCCTGCAAGCCCTCGAAGGATGCAGTGCCAGCTGCTCTGGGGACGGGAATCGCACTCAGATTGCACAGCACAAAGCACTTCATGCCGAGGCTTTCCATGGAGTGTTTTCCTGATTTCCATCCCTGAATAGCACAATGGGGTCTCAGCAGACTGGCAGCCTCACTTGTTCCTGCCTAGCAGCGATGAGGGAAGGGGCAGCAGGGCACGGGGGGTGCCAGACCAGCCGCTCTCAGCTGCAAACGTGGCAGGGGCACAGTGCCAAGCTGCGAGTGAGCAAGGCTTGGGAATGCTCACGGGCATGGAGACACTAGCGAGGAGGAGGAGAATCCAGGCAAGCAAAGCCAGAAGGAAGGTGGGAGAATCTGAAGAAATGAGAGTGGGCTCGTTGCAATGGAGCTTCAGTCAGAGCTATCTGCACCAACAATCAAGGCTTTTTAGTAACAAAAACAAAACAAAAGAAAAAGAATAAAAAAGGCAAAAGCTGGTATTTCCAATTCCTCAATTAAAATGTAATTTACACCCCGCGCTCTCCCTCAGATAAAATCATGCTTTGTTCACCCGAGTGTGAAACAATATTTACAGAAACATTTTGTGGCTTAATACGCTGCTCTGACGGTGGAGCCGTCTGTGCACACATGGAATGGCCCAAAGCCATTCCAGGGCTCCAGGGCTGGCGTCTCGGGGAGCACTGGGGACAGGGCTCCGGGGACCATCAGGAGTGGAATTTCTCCAGAGCTCAGGGCTCAATTCATGGCCATGGAATAAAACCATCCTGCTATAAAGTACAGCCCATCAAAGCCTGTGGTAGCTGGGCAGGCCCGGACCTTCTCAAGGAGCCAGCCCTTCCTATAGCAGCTCCCGGGCCTCAGCAGAGGGTGTTTACACCTGCCAGAAACTGATTTTTGGGGTGTTTGTCTGAGTCCATAGGGAGCTTTGAGCATGAAATGACGCTTTACTGGTCTGGGAGGACTGAGAGAGGTTGGAACAGGGATGTTCTTGTCATTAGAGCTGCCTGTGGAGGAGTTGAAGAGCTGAAGGGTGCTTTCTCCTCCAGCAGCTACTCAAAGACAAGAAAAAATGCGCGGAGAAAGGGTTGTAGTTTGCTGCCTCATTTCTGATCCATTTGATTGGCTTGTGAAGAAGATCACCTTCCATGTCTGTCAGTCCCAGACTGAAGAGCTTCTGGCACAAATAGGATTGGGAAAGCTTTCTTGTGCTTACCTATTTGGTATAAGGACTTGGTACGAGGTCTTCCAATGCAAGGATTTCATTTCCAGTACAGAATCACAGGCTCCTTTCGACAGCTTCATTAGAAAATTCTGGGTTTTGCAACCATCTTATTATATTTCCAACTTACCTAAATGCATTCAAGGGCAATGAATATGCCGTTTGTGTTTAGGAAAAAAATCTGCATGAAAGTTAATGGAAATCTTCTAACAAGCACCCCACTTCCATTAATTGATTCCCTAATCCAGTGAAGCATTAGTCATATAATTAATTTCAAGCATTCGATCTCTACAATCAAAATTGCTGGCTCTGATCCGAAGCCAATCAAACCACCAGCAGCTTTGCCACTGATTTCCATGGATGAGATCCAAAGGAACTATGCACATGTTAAAATTAAACACATCCTTAATTGACTTGCTGGGGGCCGTATTTAGATCTCCTTAAATTACCTGTGCCAAGCAGGGCCCTACACATGCTTGAAAGTGAGAACGAAAATATAGCTACCTCCCAAAAAATGGTGCCTATCCCTGAGTGTACAAACTTACCCAGTGTGTTGCTGTGTTTTCCTGGGGTTTGGCTCTTGTGCCTAATCCACTTGCTAAATTAGAAAACTCGAGCCACTGTGACATGAGCTGTCTGAGACTGAGAAATGTTTGGGACCAAAACCTCCCTTAGCACCTGACCTGGTCAGGGGGCTCAACCACCTCTCCTTAGCTCTGCGACAACACAACTGCATGGCCAGGATTGTCTGCAAAGCCAACCACAAAAGAGTGGCACTGCAGTCCGTGGGGGACCTGGGGGTGGTTTTGTACAGCAGAGCCTGCTGGAACAATGCTTCTGTCCTAAATTCACCATCAGAACTCAGAGCACAGCCCTGGAGTGATCCCATCTCTTCTTACTTTGGATCGGTTCATCTGTACTTTCTGTAAGACCTTTGCTAGGAGCACGTGTCCATCTTAGTCTGGGTCTAGGGGACAGCAGGGCTTCTCCAGGGAATCAGGACTTGCATCTGGGAATTCAGTCCTGACCCAGACTCCTCGAGAGACCAGTGTTGCAACAGCTGCCTAAAAAATTACTCCAGACTAGAAGAACTCTCCAATTAGGCAATTAAACTGAAAAAATACCTCCAGTTGCGAAGAAATCTAATAATTTGTGGGTTGGGAGCTTTTTGTGCCTTTTCCCCCTACTATTTTTTTTTAATTATTATTATTATTGCTAGAATGGATTAGCTCTACATACTCCTATCTTATTTGCAAGCCAAAGAATTATAGATAGTAATTGGATAATCTCTCAATTATCCCCAGTGACTTAATTATCATCATTAACTGTATTTATTTCACTAATGTGGTGGATTTCTTTTGGGGGTTTCATTCTCCAGGCCTATTAGTTTGACTGATAATGGGGTATACTGAAAATAGCAAAGCAGGATTATACATTTTTTTGCGAAATGATGGGTCATACCTTCCAAAACACAAGAAAAAAGCAAAACCCTTTCTATTTCAGGGATATGTATGAAACCAGAACTTTCAGCTCAGAAGTTGATTATGTAAATTATGGAATTTCATCTACATTGCACGGTGAAATTTGTTGTGTTGTGCTACAACAAGAAATGGCTACTGTAAATTGAAAGTCAATGCAGACAGCAAACACAATGCCTCGAGGAGAGAGTGCCACGATCTGAAATTTCAGGAGGTGTAATGCAACTTCTTTGTCTGACTGGTGCACTTGTGTTTGAGCGTAATTAAAAAGCCCTGGAAGTGAAACTAATTCCTGCAGCTTTGTACCAGGAGATGGATTGCCTGACTAATGAGAAAGATCTCATCCCCACAACCTCCAACACGATGTCCAGCGCAGGGGGGCTCTGAGCCCCATCTTGCTGCTGCTGAATCCCACAGGGGGCTGGGGCTGTCTATCCAGCACTGCTAATCCTAATAATTAGGAACACACACGAAAGCTGGTCCAGCACCAACAAGCAGTAGGTGACAATTCTTATTCCTTTCCATGCCAATTTTCTATGTGGCTTTGTTTGTCTTTTGAAGAGCCTGAAGCAGAAAAATAGAACTGTTGGAAATTGCTTTACATTAGTTGATTATCTCTGGCTAAGTCGAGAGCATTTGGCCTTGCTTATTTGGAATAATTTAACGTGAAAACCCCACGGAGGGCGGTAATTTACGGGGTATGGTCTCAATTGTGGGATGCACACATCGCGAGGCAAAGGGCGGGGGAACTGCCAAACATATTTAGATAAATCTTTGAACTGCTGCTTATTATTCCAGGCCTTATCTTGTTTCAGTAGACCAAATGATGTTAAAATCACTAACATGCTCATATTAGAAGCAAAATCATTTGATGTTCTTTGTCTTTCGGAGCCACGAAGCCTAAATTTCCGATGTAACCTTTTGAAATGGGCTGTATACACATGTATATTTGAACAGATTATGTGAGGAGCCCTGTTGCAGGTAGAGGGTTACTTTTTTCTTTCTCCCCAAATTCTCCAGGTTATTGCCTCATGCCCCTGTAGGCTAAACGACCCCATCAGTCATCACATTGTCACCTCCCACCTTTGGCAGTCAGAGCTTTGTCACTGCCTGTGTTGGGGACGGGCCAGCAAGGGCACAGCTCAGTACCAGCACCTGCTACTGATCCAGCTTTTGATTACCTGAAGGATTATCTTGCATTGTGATTGTTATTTTTTTAATTACAATGGGTGAATTGCAATAGTGTTTCAGTAACCAGATTTCCATTTTATACATAAATATTGGCTTTCAGTCTGGTACAGCAGGAGGATACTCACACCTCTGCCAATAGCTTCCTCCTATGTAAGTAATTGGTTTTCTCAAGGTTATTTATTTAGATGATTATTTGATAGCAGACTGCAATTTTGTTGTCTTCAATACCCAAAAAGCTAGGTTTTTTCTCTATTAATTTGTCCTCTGAACTTTATTCCTTCACTCAAACTAGAGTCTTTTGACTCTAAGCCCAGTCATAGATCAAATGCCAATATCTGCTGTAAATCCATGTAAACCAGTGGATTAAACAAGCAGAGAATCTGGGCCCATATATATTAGAGAATGAGAGGAATAAATCTCACCTGTACTGAGAGACTGCATTAGCTCATTGTGCTTGTAAGACTTTGAAAAACCTAATATAGATTCCTGTAGTGGATGAGCACAGGGAGCTCCGTCATTTCCTACAACCTCTACAACGTCAAGCTGCTTTGTGCTTTTATTTTTGTGCCTTGTTAAGACGAGGCAGGGGCTTAGCTCAGGTGGGAAAGTTAACCAGTTAAACTGGATTTCATTTCGCAGCAAAAGGAGCTCAGGTGGGAAAGCCCAATGTCAACACGGAGTGGCGATGTTAAAATTTAATGTGCTTTAGCCAGGGCACTTTTAAATCACATCTCTGTTTAACCCAGTGCCTTTCCCGAGTGTCCCCTGAGTGACTAAAGCACAAATTTCACCAAGATTTGCTTTATTTTCATGGAGTGTAGGAAAGGAGGTGGAATTTAGACTGGGGGGCACCGGGACGGTGCCCACCCATGCAGGATCTCATCCCTTTGGCTCATTCCAGTGCTTCCAGAACAAATTTTTCCCCAAAGGCAGAGCTGGAGATCTCTGGGCTGATTCTCTTGACGCCTGGTTTCTCTCTCAGACCTGGAGCAATTTGATAAGGTGAGAAGCTCAGCTCTCAGCTAAGATACCTTGAGCTTTCCTCATTGCAGAGAAAAGCCTGAAGGCATGAAATGGGGATATCTGGAAGGCTCAAAAACCGGATAGCAAAATAAACCTCTTGCCTCAAATATTAACACTTCAAGCCTTTTCTCACGATCCTGAGGAATGAGGGCAGTGTCAAAATTTTGGGGGGACCTGAGCACTTGTGCTTAACCACGCTGCTCATCCTTAGAGAAGGAGCTGCTAAATCCCATGAGGTTTAGTAGCCTTAGTGGGAAATGAGAGGTACAAATGAGCAGGAACAAGGGTAGCATATCCTATCCGTTTCCTTGCTGTTGCTGTTACATGGGCTTACAGCACCGAAGGATTGTATTTAAATCCCCAAAAAGGTTTTTAATTTAAAAATTTAAAAAAAAAAAAATTCAGGTTTTGTAAAGTTCACCTTTCAGTGTAATCTTCCAGTGATTTAGAAATGTAATTATAAAGCAAATTGACAGTGCCCTTTAAAATATGTCATGTAGGGAAATTAATTTTAGGATTTCTTTCCTCTTTTTTTTTTTCCTTTTTTTTTTCCTTCACTGTCATATTTTGAACTAGAGAAAAGCATCTGAAGGTCCAGTAAATCTTCCTGGCAAGAATGGGGAATAGAGGGGCAGTGACACACAGTCCCATCACATTTCCTCTTCCTTGAAACCTCACTTTAACACTTTCCTGTGTTACAAGCCAGATGCTCTTTCTCCTCAGGTCTTTCAGGCAGCGTTGAACTGTGGGTTCCAGGAGTGGGACTAACCTGCTTAATTTCCCAAGTACCTTGGGCGGTGTCTAGGTGACAGCACTGAAGCACTTTGGGATGAAAGTCTGCTCATGGGAGGAGTAGCAGAATGGAGGGGAAGCTCAGCCCTCCCACGCACATCTCCCTGCGTGTGGAAGGAGCCTCTTCAGCCTCTCCTGCTTTCCTAAGCACAGCCTGAATTAAGTTGCTGCAATGCAACTTGCACAAATACAGGCTAATATAATTTGTCACAATTAGGGCTTGATTGGATGTTTTCATTCAGGTTGATCCAGGCCAAACTGTTACAAATGACGTCTTGGGCTTAGAGCATGAAACAGATTTGCTAAACCGAGGGTGAGACTGCAAGGAGGACACAGGGAGCAGCCGTTCCCCGTGGCCATCACCTCAGCTGTACCAGTGCCATCCAGACTTGGAAGCACTTGAAAGCAAGGAAGCTATCCTGGGAACACCATTTAGGAACATTCCTAACTTAGGAGGAGTATTTTAATCCCTCTGAGTATTTTCATCTCTGTGAAAGTGGAGTGCATGTGCCTCATGCCTGGCATCCATTTCCATTTGGGTGGAAAGATGGGAAGGGAGGGTAAATGGGAATATTTGCAGTGAGACCAGGGGCAGCAGCTTGTGTGTGTTGAGCAGAGGGACCTTGCTGAAAGGTGAGGCAGTCACTGACAGCCTGTGGGAGCTGCCCAGTTTGGAGCTCGGGCAGGGAAAGGGGCTCCAGGCTGAGCCTCTCCCAGGAAATCATTCCACTTTGCAGGGAATGCTGCTATAAAGATGAAAAATGCTTCCCAGGCCGAGGATGGGAATTGTCCCATCCGCCCTGCTGAGTGCCCTGACACACATTACCCCTTCAAAGCTCCCACAGCAGAAGACAGAGCCCAGCCCTTTGTTCCCAGCTGGGAAGCTGGTGGAAGAGCTCCCAATCCCAAACACACGTGTCCAGCTGCAACCAGCATCCGAGGCCTTCGAAGGCCACAGAGGGCAGCTGGAGGCAGGGTGAGGTGCTTCTGAATAGAAAGAGAAGTTTGAGGCTCTCAGCTTGGCTCATTTTTTTGGTGTCCAGGGCACAATGCATCTGCTTCACCTTGGCACCGCTTCGTTCCCGAAATAAGCGCTGATAATGATGGGATGACCGCTCTGCTCTCCTCCTCTTGGTGGTAATGATGCTCATTATGTATTCAATAGGCTATTTTACAATATGAATTCATTTAGAAATGGATAATTAGTCCACAGCTTGCTTTACATTTTATTTAATTTTCTTTACTTCTGTTTGGGGGAGGAAAAAAAAAAAGTATGTAGGAACTGTGTTATTTTTGCAGCAAGGAAAATGGAGCTCTTTGATTATCCTCACTCGCAAGAGATATCACGAAAATGGTGCCCTGGTTTTTTGCTGAATAATTTCTTGCCATTGAGCATCCAAAAGAGCATTTTAATCTCAATGTACGCTCTGCTATTGTATCAAATTAAGAAGAGCAGGCACGGGAGGCTGCTCAGTGAAGAATCCTCTTTTCTATTAATTTGGATGTGTTAAGTGCACTTTCAGAAGCCAAAAATATTCTTGTAAAAACATGATTGCACAATGGGATTTCTTTCTAGGGCTTCAGTCAACTACCAGCATTCATCATTGCTAAAATTGAAGCGGGAGTGAGAGAGTAACGTCTCCAATTAACAGAGGCACATTGCTGAGCTGTTTGTTTTGGTTGGGTCTGTTAGTGAGATCCTGTGGGGAAGGCTTCCCACAGACCTACCAGAGCAGAGGATTTGGGGCTCTGAATCCTTCCTTGCACTTCCAAATCCCTTTTGCTTTTCTCACAACAGCCCAAAACAAAGGCAGTCCCTGCTCGGAAGGTGTTCAGGCACAAACTGATTCTCAGCCTGTGAAATGGCAATCGTTATGCTCCAGAATGATATAAATATATTAATTTCTATATTGGCAGCTGTAGTGCAATGAATTGATACCTCAGGGAAGATGGTTCCCAATGGTTTCCAGAAGGTGAGGAATAAACTCGGTGCTGGCCCCCTCATTGCTTCAAGCAGGGCATTGTGCTGTGCTGTCCCTGGAGATGTCTCTGCTCCCTGCACGTGCAGCCCCCACTCCAGAGCCAGGGATCCCCTGGATCAGGCCCCTCACCCAGCTGAGTTAAGCTCTGGTTTAGGGGAGGTCCCTCACCCCATTTTTTTGTGATGCACTGCACATGCAGGCAGTAGGAAACTGAGGTCAGAAGGTTTTCTGTTTCTGCCAAAGTGAAATGGAATCCAGATGTTTGGGGACAAATACCTGGAACTGCACTGGTGCACGGCAGCACTTCCTGGTGACCGACCTATTTATTGAGAGCTCAAGTACGATTTCCCTAAATAGTCCCTTGAGTCCCTGGCCAAGCCCTTTTCCAGGAATTTCCTAAAGGTGCTGTCTCCTGTACAGCTCGAGTCAATAAGGCATGAAAGAAATGAGATCTGAAACAGTGTAATGTATGAAATATGAATTGCACAGCAGCCTTGGATTACAGCAAGCCCAACTGCAATGCCTGGTGCTCCCCTTTACTTTTATTTCTATTAATATTCCTCAAGCAACAGCAAAGATCGATTTGAAGTCGAGAGCACACAGAGTCATGGGAGTTTCATTAGCATGCAAATCTGAGTGAATTCATTAGCCCTGCAACTGATGCTGATGCTCCTGGAAACTAGTAAAAGAGTAAAGTCTGCAGAAGTAAATCAGGCCGTGCTAATGAGCCTGTTAATAAAGCTTTTGTAAGCCTTTTCCAGAGCCAAAGTGACAAAGTACATTGTCAACGTTAAACCTCTGGTACTGAGCCTTAGATGAGAGACTCATATTTATTTTATTTTATTTTGTTTGGTGCTGGGGAAGAAAGCAGAGAACCGTAGAGGAGGTAGAGAATGAGACAAAGGCAGTTACAGAATTTTCTCATCAGAGATAAAAGTATTGTGTGGCTGCAGAAAAGAGATGGAGTGACAATTGCAACCGTGCAAATAAGATCCATTTGACTGAAATTATATTTTAAAGAAAAACAGGAGACCAAATTTGTTATAATGGGCCTTTCACCTTCTGGCTGCACATTCTCATTTTCCCTTCACTTTATTAGGCATAATTTCAGGATTGTGTTTTGTTTCATCTTCTTCTGAGCTTGCAGAAATGCTTACAGCACTGATGCAGTGCCCAGCTCACCGGGGCCACTACAGCCCCTGCACCTCCTCACTGGGGTGGTTCAAGGGGACACTGGACACCCCTGGGACTCCAACCCCTTTGTTAGAGCGACCAGAAAGAGCTGTATGAGGGCAGCCTCTGCTCCTGGCCCCTCTCCTGAGGGATAGGCTGGACTGTGGCAAATCTGCTGGGCTCTGACAGAGCCAGCCTCCCCAGACCAGGAGCTCTGTGGTGCAGAGAAGGGCCCAGCTGGGTCCGTGGCTGCTGGTGCAGAAGGGAAAGGGAGCTGGGCGCCTGGGCGAAGCAGCAAGTGGTCCCCAGAGGTTGTTCTGATTTTTGTTGGTGGAGACAAAGCTGAGGAGGGGAGCACATTGTATTTAACAGATTGAAACCTGCATTTCAGTCCATACCCCCCTCAGAGTGGAACCTTTCTCTGCACACGTATCAGCATTTTTCAACCCTGTGGTTACAGGTAGGAGGGTGGGAGTTTAAGGCACTGGGCAATGTTTAGGCTGAAGATCAAAGCTTAATTTTAGCAGTGCAGCATTTCTCCCTTTACCTTCCATTTTGACACTGTTTCAGGTGTTGCAGAGTTAGAGATCTCCTCTCCCTGTTCTTGCTTTAAATTTTCCAGGCGGGAAACAAATTGCGGGGCCCAATCCACAATCTCAGCCGTGACCTGCACCACAGGGCCGGGATGAGGCTCATCCCCCTCGAACTTGTGTGTGCTCTGTGTGGCAGCAGCAGCAGCAGCCACAGCGAGCAAAAAGGCTGAGGGTTCACCAGGCTTCGAGGCAGAGATAAGGGGGAGGCCAGGTAGAAATCTATTTGGTTTCTTTTTGCAGCAACCTCTTTGTGTAAAAGAGCTCGATGCAGGGGGAACCTGATTACTGCTTTCTCATCAAGTGGAAAAATAAGTGCTTTATACACAGGCTGATGGAAAACTACTGGAATGCTTTTCAGTTCCCCTCTCTAACCCTTAGTGCTTTCTGGTGCCTTTAAGGGAACAAAAATCTGGGCTGGAAAAGGGGGGGAAATATATCAAAATATATTTGGAGATAATGGCAAGTAATACAATAGGCAGTGCAGCTGGGCAATAAAAGAGAGGCAAGGGGAAGGCATCGAAAATACCATCAGAGAGTGGAAGGAAAGAAAGAAGACAGAGAGAAAAAGCAAGGAAATTAAGAAAAAAACCCACTTGTACAATGGGGTGAAGAATAAGAAGGAGATAAGGGAAGGCAGGGAGAGAACAGTGTAAGGGAATGAAGAAGAGGCCCTGGATGAGTGATGGAGTGGAGTCATGGGTAGGCCCAAGCAGAGAGGAGAAATGGAGTGGAAATGAAGCAAAGGCAAGTGTGGAGCGGCCATGATGGTGCTGATCTGTTTCTCCTACAGCTACAGAGTGATGGCAAGTGTTTGCATTAACACCACCAAAGCCTGGTTGTGAGAGGGGAGAGGGAGCTGTGGCAGCTGCCGTGGTAGGGGTACTGCTCATTCGGTGCTGCGGATTGAGGGATGTTGGGCCTTTTCCACAGCCTCCTTGGGCTAACAGGCGAGGAAAAGCACTAAGAGGAAGATAATGTCAAGGTCTGGGCCAAGACCCACTGGTCTGATAACCCACTTGTACACTGCAGTTTTTCCTCCGATGCTGGTAACCTGCTCACCGGCCAGAGGACATTTGGCTTCCTGCCCTTCACCTCTGGAAAGCTGAACTTAATTTGGTAAAGCATCAAAAATCTTTCTGCCCTGTTCTCACATAAAAGTTCACCCAAGAAGTTCACGCTGCCTGTAACTCCACAAGGCCAGTGCCACAAGGCCTGTACTCAGCTCCCTTTCTCATTACCTGCTGCACATTGGGCACCAATCGTGGCACTCAGCAGGCCACACTTGAGGTGCAATTGCACCTTCCACACCAACTGCAGCATCCGCTTTGATTCCTCTTTCTTTTGCCTTATAATGCAGTTTTGGGGGGTATTTTTTGCTGCAGCTGCAAAAGCTTTGGGAACATTCCTATAATAACTGCCATACAGCTTGGTTTAGCAGATATTTGGGCTCTTTCCTTCTTAGCTGCTGAATTACATTTGGTTATCAACATGCATTATATCTGCTGTCAATTAGCTGTTATCTAACACCGTGAAATTACTTAACTCCTTCAGCCTGCTCGAAGATCTGTCCCCTACCAGCACAGGCACAGCTTGTATCAGCTTGCAAAGATCCAGGCAATTTTGTCACTTTTTTTTTTTACTAGTGCTCATTACAGCTAAAGGTCAGTTGTGTTTCCATTGTAAGCCTAGGGATAATGGCATGATCCAGCAAACTCTTTCTTGTGTAAAGTTAACAGGACGATTTGCATAAAAATCCTTACTAGGGGAGTAATTTGCAGGATTGCACCTTTAAAACCTTCGCCTCAGGAGCAAGGCAAAAGCTGGAACCTGGAACAGCAATCTTCCAAAACCATATTTTATCAGAGGAAACGATCAAAATTTAATGAGGAGAAAAAGGTACTTAATGGCTGTAGATAGTGTAATTTCAGCCATAAAAATGGGATCATCTTGTGAGGCATCTTGCTGCAGCCTTTCCAATCAATGGCACGGCTGGCAGCAGTCTCGGCCCTGACAGGGTGAAATCCTACAAGGCATCGGGCAAAAAGTCCCAACCCACTGCAAAATGCACATGATGAACCACCTGGATGAGTGACTGGGGGGCTTTTTCTCCATGAAATCTGTTCTTGGCTGCAAAGTTGTGGCATGGCACTGTTTGTAAAGTCAGTCCAGTGAAATCTGAGGCAGGATGGCCTTGCAGTCATGGCTGGTGCTGCTGGCATCTCAGGAGGGTTTTCCTCTGCTCTCCCAGCAAACATTTCAAGGGTTTCACCAGCTCGGTTGTTTATCGCACTGGAGACTCCCTGAGGCTCAGTGCTAGCCTTGAAAATCTATTTACATTTTAAAATATATGCCAAAGTGTTAGCTCTGGGACAATCTGGAGAAGTTAGGTATGCAAAGGAACCAAAATAGAATACAAAAAAAGTCCTCTAGCAAGCCTTGGGTGAGTATTTCTGCATATTTCCTTGAACAGCCCAAATGTCAAATGCTAGCCTACATATCCCAGGTCACAGCTAAGAAAAGCAACGGATGGATTTGGCCATTGGTGAGCAAATATTAGTCCTGGACAAAGGCATTGCTTTATTTTCCAAGTGTACCAAAATTAGAGAACCCCCTAGTGCTGAATAATTTTGTTCTGCCTTACTGTGAAAATTCCCAGTGTTCAATAGCCCTCCACAAGTTCTCATTTGATCCCTGTAGTGCAGTGCTCCTGTGGCTATATGTCAGCTGCAGTGGTGGTAAACATGTACACACTACTCATTTAAGGGCTTTTAAAAGGCTTCTCACTGTGCCCAGAAATTACACCTGTGCTTTCTTTCTTACCCATGCTGCTGTCTTTGTTTCTCAGGCTATATTAAGCCCTTTTTTCTTTTTTCCCATTGAAAGGGTGGTAATGTAGAAACACCTTGAAGTCCTGCATTCTCTCCAGCAAGCAAGTTGTGCAGAGGGACAGAGACAGTTAATCTGAACAGAGAGAAAAAATATGGGGATGGCAGCAGATGTCTGCCCCTCCTGAAGACACTTGACTTTTCAGGAGCTCTGTGGTGTTAGCTGAAATCCCTGGCAGCTGCAGTGCCTGGTTTCCCGGAGACGGGGACCTGTGATATTCCGACTATATTTTCTCTATCCAGAAATGATGAAGGGAGACAGAGGATGTGGAAGCCTGAGGAGCTGCGTCAGAGGAGGGGGGAAGGTGGATGCAAGGCTGCAATGAGGCACTGGCCTCTAATAAACTTTTGCTTTGTAGGAGAATCTTTCAATATTCAAGATGATTTGATAGAAACAAGAGCAAGGGGAGATGTGGTAAGTAACCTAAAATACCATATCTGAAAGGCTGTTTGATCTGTTTGCACTACGCTGCTAAAAAGGGGAATTCAAGTAGAGGTCCTGCTAATGTCAGTGGTCAGATTCTACATTGATCTCATTTTACATTTATGGGGCCACTTTCACTCAAGAGACAGAAAAAGAAATCAAAGAAACAAAAAAAGGAATCAACTTCAACTGCTTGAACATCTCTGATAGTATAACAGTACCTTGGATGGTGTGAAGTCGATCAGTGAAGCTCTCTGATGAGGAACATGACTAAGAAAATTACTCTAAGACTTTTGAAGTGAAGTGCTGGTGGAGGACATGTTTGGTACCTCCTGTCTGGCAGTGACAAGTGCTAACACTGACCCTGCCCTGAATTTTTGTAGTCCAGCCCACTCCAGTGACTCTCCTGTAAGGGTCCCTGCATGTTCACGGCATTGGTGCTGCTGTCAGGTCCAGACCCCTGTCCCAGCAGGCTACCCTCTTCTACAGCTCTTTATGTGGTTTTTTCCATACAACCAGACCCAACTTCTTTCCCAGCACATGCCCAATTTGCAACGTCAACATTGTGGTTTGCTGTTAAATATCTGCTGATGCAACTCTGCCGACAACTTAGCCTTCAAGTTTTATCCAATTCATTTAAAAATAATAAAGCTCTTGCTCGGCATTTCCCAAAAGTGAGAACCGAGCCTCGGAGGCATTTGCATTAATTATGTTTCAATCTTAAGAAATGCCTTCGGAGCTTCCCCCTCGATTCACTGCAGTTCTTGAGCCTCTGACTGATCATACAGGGAGTGATCAGCATGTCTCCTCTCAAGCTCAGATCCTGCCTCTCCATTCTGCAAGTGGAATTATCTCTCCATGTCTGCACCCATAAAGCCAAGTGCACTTGTGTTTCCAACTTGAGCAGAGCGCCAGGCAGTTCTCTGTGCTATGGCTCCTATTAACGCCTGCAATTAGTGCTGACAAAAGTGCTGCTCCCCCCTCCCCTCCTCAAAATCACGCTGCCTTGATTGGTTTTTAAGAAAATCCCAGGGCAGTGTAATACTTCCCTGGTAGTCATGTTTCAGCAGAATAGCAGAGTTAGTGAGGCGTGACAGTGCTCTTTTTTCTAAACCTATACTGAACATCCTTGATCAAGCTTTGCTTTTTTAAAAAATAATGGGCCTAATTCTCTTTTGCCTTACAGTATATTCATGCTTGTGTAATTCCATCAGGATGTATCCTCAGCTCCTGTAAACTGGCAGAGCTCTTCTGACTCCATTTAAACCCCAGGAAAACTGGTAATAGCTGAAGATTTGGACTGCTGATTTCCAAGCTATTCCTGATTTATGCCAGTTCTAAAGCATAATGGGTTCAAACCTTTCTTTTCCCCCCCATTAGGTACACAGTCTTTACCTCATTTATGTCAAATAATACACAAAGTACATCCAAGCAACTGCTTTTTCCTGATCTCTTGAACCCTCTCCATTCCTGCTCACCCTGTTATAAAGCTTGCACACCCAGAAAACATCCACCAATCTCCCGTAAAGACCCTCAGGAGGATCAGGCCAGACCATCAGGGAAAGTTGCCTCATACCACTACCCACTCCTTGCATTTTTCGTGCTCTCTAAATTAGATGTGTTCTTCCCATACGCAGACATACAATGACATTTTGCCGTGGCCAGACTGTGCTGTCTCCGAAGATCTCCCAGGAGGAAAGCTCATGGATGCTTCAGCATATCTCTGCCACAGCACACCCTCAGGCATTGCACTGAGTGGGTCCTGCAAGATGATTTCATTCTTCTCTCTCTCTCTCCTTCCATCCCATGTTCCACAGTCATCTGTCTGAGCGGCTCTGGGAAGAGCGGCAGGCAGGTAAGGAAAGTGGAGAGGCACAGCATGTTTCTTCTCAGCAGTGTCAAATTTGCCTTTGGTAAGGTCCTGGCCAATTTGAAATGCAAGGAAGATGTGAACCAAGACAGAAATGTGTTGAAGGGCTGCTGGGTTTCAGTCTGTTCTCATGATCAGAGAACACACATTTATAGGGGCAGAGCCGCGGTTGTCTGATATCAGACTGACGTTTAAATTAGGTACAGGCTCAGTGATAACTCTGATTGCACCTGGGACCTCTGAGTGCAGCACAGGGCAAATAAATAATGATGTCTGTAGCAGTAGATAGAGATGCTGTTACTAACTTTGGTACAGCAGTGTGAAACACTGAGTGAAACATCACACAGGCTGATAGATTAGAGATTTCATAGGCTTCAGGTACAAGAATAAAGAAAATAAAACTTGAAATGAACTTTCTGTGACAAAAGTAGCCATGGAAGAGGCTTTTACACCTGTAAATGCTACAATGTGGTTCCCACTACTCTCTGCACCAAATACTTCCATGTAGAAATATGAACTGTAGCAATTGAGCTGTAGTTCTGCTATAAAATTTTTATAAACTTGGGGTTTTATGGATCTGGAACACTACAGAATAGAGAGCATGAAAGCCATTTCAGAGGGAAAGTGCCTAATTGTTGGGTTTGCACTGACTCACTGCACTCAGAGACATAACTTGGGATCTATATTGTGCTACGCTGACCACATGTACCTGCAGAAATATTCAGACTTGTTCATTCAGTTCTGAACCATCAGTTATTCGGTTGTTTCTCATCTCCCTGCCCAAGGAGCAAGGACAGAAGGAGGAGAAACACAAGGCAGGTACCAGAAAAACAGAGGAGTGTCTGCAGAAGCTTTCTTGACATGTTCTGCTGTATAAAATACTGACACCTGTCAATACATTTTTGGGACTCCCCCATAATGGTCTCTCATGGAGGGGACTGCATCAGTACTCTGGGCACTCTCACAGTAAAATCAGTTGCCCACAAAATGCTCCACTGCTCCCAGTCATGCTTTAACATCTTCATGGCTCCGAGTCTCCAGGACAGGGACATATCTCCCAGATGAAATCAAAATGCACTTGGCTTTCCAAAATGCTTCATTTCTCTTTTGTATTTGGAGCTTGGTTGCACAAGTCAGAAGAATTTGATGTCATCTGTTTTGGAGGACAAGCCCTGGCACTTCAAATGTTTCCCTTCCTGTAGGATTATTGTCACCATTTATCATGCTGTATGTGTTTGAGGGCATGAATCCTTGCTCCTCAGCCCACCAGTGACATCAACAGAGAGAACACCACGCTTTCGTGGAATTGTTTCCTCTCCACTGCGACTCATCTTTTAAAGGGGATTTGGATGAGCAAGTCAGGACAGTTTTATCGTGTTCTGCCAGTTGTGACTCACTGGTTTTTCCAACACTTAAGACACCAATGTTTGTGTCCTGCAGAGAGAAGCCTTTCCACGCATGACTCCAGCCCAGAGAGAGCTGCTGAGGCCCTGCTGAGACTGAGCTAAGCTGCCCGAACTCCGTGCCACCACGGGGGCCATACAAGACAGAGAAAGAGCTGGGTAAGGGCTCAAACCAGCACTTATTGAGAGTGCTAATTATTAAAAATTAATGCTGTGTCCTCTATCCATCATCTCCCAAAATTTTTTGTTCCCCCATTATGTTAGGGAAGTGGGATTCAATGTTACTCTTGATTTTTATGTTTTCTAACCTATAGAAGAGCAGGGCTAACTATCATGAACACTTTTTTATTAGCTTCAGTCTGATTCAGATACCACATCCTGAGATGTAAATCAGAACTCTGATACACTGGAATAAAACTGGTTTATGTTAGAGGGCAAAAACAGGCTCAGTTTGATCTAAATTACCCTCTTGCTTGGAGAAGGAGCACATCAGCACTCCTTCCCATGAAGGCAGGAGCTCTCCAGGACATTAGCTGTTTTCTGTTGTGGATAAGATATATTTGCTGAAATCTGCTGCATGTTAGGAGGCCTCTTTCAAGATGATGTTTCATGAAATCAAGTGTAGGACAGTGCCCTCCCTCTCCCCACAGTACATTAGGGTTGAACTCACGGAAATAGAACAGTTCTTGAAAAACACTTGGTGAATCTACATAATTAAAAATCTTTCCTGCTGGGGGTTAATGATTTGGGGAGATTAACTTGATAATGTAATGTAAAATGTTGAAATCAAAGTGTGCATCCAGAAACACTGGTGCAGTTCTGGAATGGGAGACAATTTTAAGTAAACAACCAGAAGAAAGTATTTCGCAATTAAATTAAAGATGTTTCCAAACTACTGTATTTCGCTATAAAAAAAAGCATCATCTTGAAAAGTCAAGTTTCATTTATTTTAATTAGAGCTGTCATGAAGTATTCCATTCAGCAAACACCGACTAACAAGCTCTTTTCCAGACACCAATTTGAAACCTAATAATAATAACCACAGACCCTTCACATGGTGTCTTCTGGCCCAGTCCTCAGGCAGTCGAGATCAGCCTCACTCCAGCAAAGTCAGTGTGGCAGCCTGATTTGCGGCAGGTGAAACAGAGGCTGTACCCTCCCTGATACGCCCTTTGGGAGGTGATGGGAAGTCTACTGGCATCAGCTGCTTTCAGAAAGACTCAGGTTCAAAGCTGTGTGTGCTGGGGTGCATCTCTGGTCCCTGCTGCTCTCCTCACACTCGAGTTATTTAACTGGAGAGGCGTCAGTATCAAACTGATGGAAAGCCAAAGTGATCTTGATCCTCCTTTGAGACTTATTGTTGAATTGCATTATATATAAGCAGAGAAGCTTTTTTATTATTAATGGGATAGAAAATCAGAACCATCAAGGAAAATGATATAATTCCTATTAAGATGGATGAGTTGAAGTTAAGTCTGTGTATTCCTAACAAGATTGTTCTCTGTGACTCCTGCAATAGCATTTTGCCCTCCCCAGGGAAAACCTCACCCTGGTGGGGAAATGCTGGGGGAAATGCCCTGAAGTCCTCCTGGGCAGCTGCCCAGCCTGGCAGGAGTTGTGTAGGCAGTGCTCACACATGTCCAGGCACGAGGCTGCTCGGGGGGTGGTCTGCTCCAGGGTGGTAAATCTGGGGCTGCCACCCCAGGAGCTGACCTTCCTTAGGATCTCTTGCTTAAATCCTTCTCTCTGTCATCCAATTTGTTTTCACATCTGCCAAGTATTGCGGCTCCTTCTGCATGTCCAATGAGGGGATTATTTTGCAGGCTTAAATCTCACTCCTAAAAAAAGAAAGTTACACTGATAAATACTTGTTGTCTACACTGGGAGGCTGGTGAGGAATAAATGGAAGTGAGTGCGAAGGGCACTGTCAATTCTGCAGAAATGCCTCTTATTTCACTTGGCTTCCATCACATCCAGAGGGCTCAAAGCAGCCTTTGTGCAGCACAAAGTGCCCTCCTGGGAGCGAGTGAGGAGCAGCTGTTCTGGGCTGCTCCCTTTCTTAGGTAAACCCCTATATATAAAATCTGAATATCCCCTTTTGATTTCATCCTGTTACTCATGGCTCAAACCCCCTGTTCCACCTTAATTCATCCCTTCTCTCTGCTAACGCCCTTCAAATACTTACAGGCTCCTGCCTCTTCCTCGCCATTTAGCTGTGCTTTAATCTCACCTCTTTATTCATTCATCACAAATCAATCTCTCCTGCCCCCAGTCAGGGCAGTGCAGCAGCTCTGCCGGGAGCTCCCTCCCGTGCCTGTGCCACTAATGAGCAGGACCAAGTGCCGGAGCCTGGCAGGTGCTGCAGCCTCCTGCTCTGAGGGATGCTCAGCACCCAACCCCAGGGTGTCATGTTTTCCATGTGCTGCCCCCACCTGACCCCCTGACACCTCCTAATGCAAAATCAAAGTCTGTTTTCCTCCTGCTGGCAGCCCTGCGTATCTTATCCCCATTAGTGTCATTTGGGAAAGAATGGCTTTGTACAGATAATAATAATTTTCATTTCCCCATTCAGAATCTCCTCTTTTACCTGTGGGTAGCTGATTGAGAGCTAAGAACACTCCCTCTTTCCTTCTTACCTTATAATAAGCACCAGCACACCTCTGCCAGTGTTGAACTCAGCAAGTGTGCTCTCTGCACCTTCAAGTGGATCCCAATCCAAACATCGCATGGCTGAAAGCATTTGAGTGCTTAAAGGATTCACAGCTTTTCCCTCTGTTCCCCAAGGGTGCCCCACACAAACCAGCCTGGTCGCAGCACCCTCCCCAAACCTTTGCAGCAGCAGCAAGACCCTGAATAGTCTCCATCTATGCAGACTCTTGCATCTGATTTCCTCTCACTGCTAATCTGCCATATTCATCAAAATTGCTACTCTTTGGTTGTCTTTCACTGTGTTATTCCCGTTCTAGGAAATCTTCATTTGAAGAATCTTTTTAGTCTTGCACTCAGAATAGGTGATGGGTGAGCTGGTCCCTGTCTGGTGTGTCTTTGGGTACCCAGGAGAAGCTGAGTGCTGGATTTGGAGCCAAGAGGGGACCTGCCCCCCACACCAGGGATTTTTTCTTGTTTATTTTCTTGCCTACTCCTTATGGAAACAGAGCAATCTCTTTCTACAGTTGAATGCAGCCAGTCAAGGGATCTTTCCTGTGCCTGGGTACTTTACCATTGTGGGTTTTTGTCTCTCACTGAAAGTCTGCATGTCTTAGATGGTGAGGGGAACTCGCAGCTGCAGGCACAGGGTAGATGCCACAGAGACTCCTCTGAGCCAAACTTTGAGCTCACATCATCTGCAGTGGTGACAAGCTGGGCTGCATGACAGCTCTGATCACTCCTACTCTGGCGTATCTACCCTTCCTCAGTTTGATTTGCTTATGTTTCACCAGCACTGGGCTGATTTGGATATTTTCTGTTTCTGCTTCCCATGACACTCCTTTTCTCTTATCGTACTGTTATCTCCATGGGGGGCCTTAGCCTTCCTCTTGACTACCTCCTGCAAATGACCACATCCTTTCTCATCCCTGCAGCTTCCAGTCATTGACAAACACAAGACAGTCCTGTTCTCCATCTCCTCTTCATCTCTTGGGCATCTTTGTCACCTTTGCTTAACATGTGCTCCTGCTCTTTCAAACTTGTGTCTCTTGGTGTCTCCCAAGCCTCGCCTTCCCACCTCCTCCCACTTTTCAAGGCAGTGCCATCAATCCAGCTCCCTTCCCAGTTCACCTCACATTCACTGTGGTTTAACAGGGTGAAATTCCCCAGTTTCTCACACAAATCTGGAAAATGCTCTGGATCAGAAATTCATACCTTACACTTAGAATGAACCACTTCTCAGTACTTTAGTAACTGCTGCTCTCAATGCCCAAATAGCATGAAATGACTATTTTTTCCCTCAGCATGATGGACTGAACTATCCATGGCAATGTCAGAGATCAGAGGGAGCAGGAGAAGTCTGAAACCAGCAGAGCTGAGCCAGGGCCATAGGGAGGAAGCTCAGTGATCAAAGAAATTGGTGAGATGACAGCAAGATGAGCTGCAATCTAAACCCTCCTCATACCTTGTGTTTTTATACATACACTCAAAGCATTTCAGGGCTTGGGATTGTTTTCTCCTTTCTGCAGAATTATTTTGTCCTTCCTTTAGCTGACAGCCATTGGGGAGAATGAAACACTTTGGTTAGCCTCAAACACCTTGCTGAGGGTTCCGTGGGCTGAGGCACAGTGATGTTTTATTGCAGCTGACACCAATCAAGGCAAATAGACAAAAGTGAGATTTTTGATTTTGGATCTGTGAAGTGAAGGGAATAAGTAAAGTGAATTTGGACTCACAGTTCAAAGGAAGGGATAAGTAAGTCCCAGGAAAGGGTTTATCTTATCAACACCTCGAGCTTTGGGAGGCATGGCCTGTTTTACAAGGAACTCTGCAAGCTGCAACTCTGATGGTACCATCCCCATTCCTGGGATTTCATGACACAGCCAAGGTCATAGGACACTGGTGTTAGGGGGGAAAAAAAAGAAAGAGAAACCATGACGTTGTCCATCCTAAAAGACTGAACACTTATGAGTCTGATCCCAAATGCTCCCCTGGGCTGACATCAGTGGAAACAGCAGAAGAACTGACTCTATGGGACCGATAGGGGTTAGAATGGCCCGAAGCAAACATCTACACTGACTTGCTCATATGAAAAAAGGTGACAAATTTCTGCAACGAAATGTGGAACTGTTTGAAATTCACAGTTTGTCACAGCCCATTGTGAATTCAAGAACAGTCCTTCTTTCAAAGGAAATTTCTGTGATGGCATATTAAGAAAAAACAGGCCACTTTCTAGTAAAAATGGCCATTGAGCAGGCCTGCTCCTGAGTGAGGCTTTGATAATATGAGCCCATTTTCCATGGCATTAAAAATACAAAGAAGGACACTCTGTCCACAGTTTGTACAGATGTTGTCATCTGTGAATGAAGGAAAATAGAAGACACCTGGAGAAAGGCATTTCTAGCCTCCTTTAGGAGGACACTGCCTAAACATCCACTGATCACCTCTCCTATGAGGAAAGGCAGAGAATTGGCATCATTCAGCCTGGAGAAGAGGAGGCTCCAGGGTGACCTAATTGTGGTCTTCCAGTTCCTGAAGGGGCCAACAAAAGAGCTGGAGAGGGACTTTTACAAGGACATGGAGTGATAGGACAAGGGGAATGGCTTCACACTGAAGGAGAGTGGGTTTGAATTGGATATTAGGAAGAAATTCTTCCATGTGAGGGTGGGGATGCCCTGGCACAGGGTGCCCAGAGAAGCTGTGGCTGCCTCTGGATCCCTGGAAGTGTCCAAGGCCAAGTTGGATGGTGCTTGGAGGGGCTTGGGATAGCCAAAGGTGCCCCTGCCCATGGCAGGGGGATTGGAACAAGATGAGCTTTAACGTCCCCTTTCAACCTAAATCGTTCTATGGCTCTTTGATTCTACTATTGAGCATGTGTTTAGATAAGGAAGGAATTTATCCACATATCCACGTACTGGAAGAAGAGTCCTGAGCACTACATGCGGGTCACAGCAGGATTCATTGCTCTGATTTAATATCAAGCCTGTTTGTTTGTGCCTGTGAATTACATCACTTTTCTTTTTCACTCCCGCAGCATTAATAGCAGGAAAACCAAGCCGCCTACAAATCCCCACACCTTGAATATCCAAACAAACCCACATCCCAGGCAGTGCTCAGCTACGCTGCTTTGGGTACGGAGATTTGTTTGAAAGGAAGGATAAAGCCGGATCTCATTTTGTTTTCTTGCTGTCCTAAATTTCACCCTGCCTCTGAACAGCTTTGCCTCGGCACTTTGAACTTTGCATAACTCTTAAAAATAATGGGAAACCACCCAAAGCGCCGTTTACCTTTTCCACAGCCCAGAGCGGTCCCTGCTATGAGCGCTCCAGCCCAGGGCGAGGGGAGGGAGCGCCGGGCACTGGGGCATCGCTCGGGGTGCCCGGGGTGCTTCTGTGACTTAACAGTGACATCCAGCGGTCACTCGGGTCCCTCTGACACCGGCCTGCCCGGGAAACCTCGCCAAGTCCCTTTTCTTATTTAAAAATCGGGATATTTGTGCATCAGCAGGCGCTGAGCTGGGAGCAAGCTCTTTCCTCCTACTCGGGATGCTCTGACTCAGCTGCTCAGCTACATCAGCCTGTGCCTTCAGCTTTTGGTTTAAACCTCAGAGTATCAAATAATCTTAAAATCACCCTGGTTTGCCTCACTTTTATAACCCCCATGTGTTTGCAGCGTCATGAATATTATTCATAATTAAGCTGCTATGAATGTAAAAATCAAAACCCTATGAAACATCAGACCACAGAAACTTTTCCTTCTACTAGTTATCACACTAAACACAAAAATAAGCAGTTTTCATCTCAAGTTTAACACTACAGGCATATTTTTACATGATAATTTGGTTTTCAAAAAAAGTCTAACTGTGAAGTTTAATGATACCAAATGAAGCAGCTTGTCAGTTCATATTTATATTCAATTCTGAGCTTTCACAGTTCCCAGTGTGTTTCTTTAGTATTTTGTTGAAGATATTCTGACAGTCTTTCTCAAAACTGTCTCTAGGAAAAGCAGCATGAAAACCTGCAAAGAAACAAAATTCTTCCTACGCTCCTGGCTTGGGCTTTGGTTGGTTGAGGAGGAGACCTTCATTTCCTACATTCTCATGAGGCTGATGCTCAAAGGCTCGAATGTCTGGGAGTTGCTTTTCCTAGAAGCCATGGGTGCTTGTACCAAAGCCCTGGAGGAGTCACCAGAGGTTAAAAGTACAAAATCTGAAGCATGGAAAGCTGCAGCCCCCAGAGCATTGCTGAATGCACACAGGAAGGTCAGATGGCAGTTTTGGAGCTCCCCTCTCCCCTTTTTGCCCCTTTATCCTGGTTGCATTCCCAGGAGATGAGATGTTTGGTGTTGGTTTCCGAGTGCTGCTCTCGGTGCCAAGATGGATGCAGCCTGCCAAGGCCCTGACCTCCTGGGTTACAGGACCTGCCTTACCACAGGTAGCAACACCTGAGCCATTATTCATCGTCTGCTGCCATGCAGTGAAAAATAAGGGTCACTTCCTTACTGACAGGGGTTGGCAGGGGAAGGTCTTATTCCTGCCCTCATCCTAAGTGGGAACATGTCACCGAGCCTGGCCTGGCTGCTTTATTTAAAGGAATATTTCCTCTGTGGTTCCCACAAAAGCCATTTGCACTCTGAAGGGGCCTCCTGTTGCTCCCCAAATCCCTTCTCCCCCTCAGCAGGATAGAAAGAAAGGATACGCCCAAGAGCACAGGCACATCCCAACACACAGCTGTGCAAGATGCTCACTGAGGGTGGGGAAGGAAAAACCTGGGCATGAACCCTGCTGCTCCTAAGGAGAACCTCCTACTGCTTTGCACTTGGAATTCAGTGCAAAACCCTCATCCTGTTGGAGAGCTCAAAATGTCCTCAATCTGCCCCACTCTCAGAGAAGGTGACTTCATGCCACAGGCAGTGCAAGAACAGCCCCGTGTCAGGAGCCAGGAGATGAATTTCTTTTTAACACAAAAGATGGTGGGTCTAAAATGACTACAACTGCCATCACACTAAAAAATATGTCTGCTGCCTTCAGGGTTTTGATGTTAAGTGTTCCTTTCAGTCTCTCCTTAGCTGACAGCTGCATTTCATGGTCTCATGTCCACTCCAGAAACAAAAGCAACCTTTTCATGCCAACAACCAAGAGTGGATGACCTGCCTCGGAGCACCTCCTGATTCATGGGTGTTCATTTGTCCTGGTTTGCCTCTTCTCTCTCTGTCCCCCTGCAGGATCCAGGACACAAGGTGACCGGAGCTTGGGGCCGTCCCTCTGTGTGACCTTGGGTGAGTCACTTTGCTTTGCTGTGCAGTGGTGGGGTGGGGATTGCAGAGGTGGAGGAGGTGAAACGACTGGCACTGTGTGCGTGAAGGTCCCAGCAGTGCTCCCTGTCCCCTCGTGTGGCCAGCACTGCCCATCTCTGGGCTACAGGAGCAGAACCAGCACCTCCAGCAGTTCCGACCGCAGGAAGCGCGTGCTAATTCCTGATCGGCTTTTAATGATCCCAAACCCCGCTACTGACTCGGGCGACAGCTAAATTTATCCCAAGGTTAGGGTGACTCTGCTGTACTGAAATCTATTTAAAGTCAAAGCAAGCACTTCAGAATAACAAGTTGTTATACAACTCCAGAGACCAGGCAGCTTCCCGTCTTCTTATTTTAATGCAAAAGATAACACATTTCCGTATTTTGTACGTGCTAATTGTTGGGAACACTGTCAGATGGTTCAGCAAATTGGAAATGACAACATCAACCTGTTCCATCCATTAAAATCTCTCCAGGATCGTAAGGGACATTGTCAGCCAAGTGATGCTGGCACCCCTGTGGTAAAGTCATCTTGATTCTTATTAATGACTGGCTTTACAAATGAGCAGATTTCCTTAGCGTGCCCTGCTCCATCACATTATCCAGGAGGGGCACGGGCACAATGGAAGGAAACCCAGAGGTAAAAGAGAAGACTCTTACCCCAATGCAGGCTTAATGAAGAGAACAGATGAGTAAAATTTAAATAGGTTCCAGGCCACAGAGCCAAGATAAAAGGCTGGGAATAGCTTTCTCCTTGTCCAAGGACCACTGCAGGAGTTTAGAGGGAAAACAGTGCATATTCTGGACCAGGCTTTTGTAAGAAAGAAGTGATACCTTTTGGAAAAACTCTCGAGTCCCATCTTCAGGAGAAGCTAAGGAAAACAACCACCCCAAATCCCCAAACCAAAGCAGCTGTAATTCAGCTCTGGGTAGTCATTTGGGGTAGTCAGTGTTTAATACCTTGACCTGGACCTTAGCTCCTTTGTGCGGAAACACAAGCCAGCTCCAGTCCAAAAAGCTGTAGAAGTAAGTTAGAGCCATGCTATGCCCAAGCCAATATATTGTAGTATTTATTTCCACTAGTATTTATTACCTTGGCTGTGGTATTTCCCAAAAGCAGAAAGCAGCTGTGTGTAACTTCCACACCAGAATTTTCAACTAGCCAGGACTGAAGGAAAAAAAAAACTTGCATCTGTTTTCACCCATCCTGATAGACACATCTAAAATCACTTCGCTTTTGGAAATGTTGCCATAAAGCTGTTAATCCATTGTAGCTGTGAGATCTTCAGCCCATCCAAAAGCTGAATCTGAGGATGCTGTATCTCACCCAGCTCATCGTGAACAGGGCCCACTTCTCCTCAAAGGACAGCAGCACTGTCATGAAAAACCCAGTATCTCATTGTCCTAATACTGATGGTTCTCTAATACAAAAATAATAATAATTTTTTCTCTCCCCTATTATTTCTGCACTCTCTTTGTCTCTGCAATGTTACAGTGGGTATAAAAGCCTATTGGGATGGATCACAGATAGAGACAACATTAATTTAAAGCAGTGATGGAATAATGGCTATGACACAGGGGAGAAACACAAGGCTGTTATTTAAGTTAAGAGCAAAACTCTGAATTTTTTGTGGTTTAGGACTGTGGAACATGTCCCAGGAATGGCACTTTTTCTCCTTCAATATCCCCAGCTGCTCCACGTTAGTGTCCCATGAGCCAAGCTGTTGCAGACTGTTAGTATTTCTTTATTTTTCATTTATGCCATCTTGTTTGCTCTCCCGGGCTGCTCCAAGGCAGGCTGACATTGCCAGGGAGATTTACTGCCTGTGCTTTGTATACACTTTAATTAGGTCTCTATTCATGCCTCTCACCTGACACTTACGTAAGAAATCACTCATAAAGTGCTCGCCCAGGATGCAGATCAATACAAGTCTTAAATGCACGGTGACTTTCAGGCTGAAATTAAGTGCCTGCACTTCCTCAGGCTGTGTCCACCTCTGCTTTATGGGCTTGGACACACATGGGTTTGTTCATGGGGTTTTTTACCGCCAGGCTCAGCATCCTTTGGTCACACAGAGGCACCAGCTGCCCCAAGCACAGGGGTCTCAGCACATCTGGGATGGGGCATTCCCTATCTCCACTTATTTTGACACACAGCAGCCGCAGCCAAGCGGGTGTGCAGAAATTAAGGCTTTAAACAAGGAATTGTTTCTTTTTGTCACCTCAATTTCATTTTATTAGAGTTCCTGACAGCTTTAAGCTTCAAACATAGGTGGTAACAGTAGCTAAAACATTATATGTTATTATTATAACAGTCACTTCAATTTTTGCCTGTGTTTCTAATAGAAATCTAAATGATTAGGTGTTTAACTTTCATGCTCCATCAATGTGAGGCAGAAAAAATACAGCTACAGTGTATATCAAGGTCTGGCACTCTGCAAAGGGCACTTTTGGAGCGGGGATTGTGTCTCAGCTGTCAGGTTAAATGACTTTGCCTCACCCTGGCTGAGAGGGGCCTCCCACTGACCGGGCAGATCATCTCCAGAGCAGGAAGGATGGATTGTTATTCTCTTTTGGGGTGAATACTCAGCCTGGGGCAGCACCGTGCCCTTGTGCAGCCCAGCCCAGCCCAGCCCACTGCTGTCAGCCAGGCTGAGCTGTGAGTTTGCCTCTGAGTGAGTTCCTGTTTCTCATCTTGCAGCCCTGTGGGTACAGAATCGATGAGAAGAGGGTCTTCCTAAACTGAACCTCCCAAGTCACATGGAGGAGAGCCCAGTGCAGTCTTTATTTCCAGGCAGTGGGAGGTGAGAACCTGCAGGAGCAGAGTGCCACCGACTGCGCAAGACACGCAGGTATCTACAGAAAAAAACCCAGGATCTGAGGTATAATCCCCTCCAGAAAAATAATTTCTTCCATATAAAGTTTATATGGAAAAATTTTTATAAATCCTGAAGAAAGACATGGCCTAGCTAAACCCAGACTTGCAAAAATGCAGGAATATACTTGACAGCTGCAGGGTTTGTTTTTTTTTTTTTTTTCATTTTTCATTTAACAAATGCATATTAGAGCTCAATTTACTAATTTTTGTTTGTTTGTTTTAAAAGAAGATACCTGTGTGCATGCATTCAAACAAGCTCAGGAGATATCATCAGTCATTTCCTGAGCTTTCCTTCATACTCTTAATTTCATTTTCATCTGTCCTTTTCCTCTCAGCTGTGACATTCAGCTCCAGAGCTGTTCCTCTTGCTTCCTGGCCCCTTGAGAGCCACTTGCACTTCAAGAGTCTTCTTCTGAGAAGGGGGAAACTTCATCAAAGGAAACAATTTTGACAAATGAGGACTGCACTGAGGGAGGTGACTAAATTTTCACTCCCATTTGGACTCCTTTTCCTTGGACTAAAAACCAAAACTCCTTTTTGGCTTCAATGAGTGGTCCCCACAGGCTGTTTTTCTCTTCTCACAGACACCCATCAATAAATCCTTTCCACCCTGCAGCATTATTAAAATTTAATCTGAAATCGTCACACTGCAATCTACAGGATTGCTTCCATGTGATACAAACAGCAGCACTGTTTTAAAGAGCAGAACTGAAAGACTGTATTTCCTGCATCTGGACACTCAAAATCTACATTTGAAGTCTCAACATCAGGAGTCAATTTTGAAATCTTCAAAGAACTTTGGGGGGATTGCCGTTCTTACAGTTCAGAGGAAAGACATCCCTCTGCACACAAGCACATCCACTAGATAATCTCAAGTTGGAAATTAATTTGTAAGCAGTATAATAGTTCCATTAATAAGATTAATGTCGGGTTCAGCTCTATAGATTATTGAAAAGACAAAATGGCCTGATCCATGCAGTTAGAATGAGATACCTGCATTAATTAGGATACTCACCTGACAGTAATGGTTACATCAAACAGATCAAGGAACTCGATCTGCTCTCATCTCGTATTTCTTTCTGGTTTGTGCTGTCAATAGCTTTATCAGTTTTCTTCTGTCATACATATTCAGGAAGAATAACATTGTTGTTCTGACATAAAGCGTAAAATCCCTTTCTCCATCTTCGTTCTGATCTAAGCAATAATCGGCATCAGTTTTTTCCGTTATTGGACTTAGGTAAAAATCCAGAGGTCTGGTGGGTGTGAAATAGGGCAGCACTGGCTCCCCTTGTTTGAGCACTGCACAATCCTCCCCTTCAGACAGACGCAGAATCCACCACTGCAGTTTTCATGGGGGTGTCTGCACATCACCCTCATTAAGAAAATGGACGAGGTCAAATAACAACCAAGGCAGGAGATAACATACTTTCATAATCCTGAAATCCCCCTAAATGTGTAAAACAAACCCAAATAACACAGTGCTCAAACAGGGGATGCAGCTCAGGCCCATGGTGATGCTCAGGGCTCTGTCCTGCAGTGGGGCACCTCTCTGGCCTCACCACCCCCATGTGTGCCCCAGCTTCGGGCCAGGGCTGTGCCAGCTCCTGGGTCCTGCTGATGCAGAGCCCAACACACGAGCACGGATGAGGCTGCTGGCACCTGGTCAGTGTCCCCTTGCTCATGTGCCCCCAGGACAAGCTCCACTTTTAGCCACACACGAGCCTTCGCTCGCTCTGTTCTGCAGCATTGCTGGGAGGGTTTCTGTCGCACAGTGAGTCAAGCACCGGAGTGCCACATCACCCTAACAACCATCCGTGGGGAAGGAAATCTCTCTGTTCTGCTCTGTTGTACTCATTCCCAATTACGAGCCAAGTATCTCAGTCATGAACGTCAAAACAGAGAGTATCTGGTTAAATGATACGAGATAGGAGCAGTTAAGCCATAAGCTGTCATGCACCCATAAGTGATTGACAGGAGAGCTGTCTCCTGATGGTACCTGGGAATTAGCTGAATGTTTAAGGTGAAGTTATGTCTGCTTAGGAGAGCCCCTGTTGTTCCACATTAGCTGTAATTCTGGCACTGCTGCTGTTACAACACACCATTTTCTTTTTTTTTTTAACAAAGATTACCATGCTTCTGTATCTTTCTAAAAACGTGTTGGGCTCTCTAACCTGCTGTGATTAATTTTCAAAAACCAAAGCTACAATTTAGACTAAAGAAATGCTCCATTTTTAATCTCTGCATCCCATGAACCACATTGTGCTCAAAACCACTGCTCCCTTTGAGGGACGGGTACCCTGCGTTCCCTTGAATGGTGCGACCTATAAACGGTGCAACTCTGTTTTGATTTCTGTCTGCACAGAGCTTTGGCCGTTGCTGGTGATGCCCAGCTGTGAGATTAATGTGTCATTCTTGTTATGTCAGAATTACTGGCGTGCTGTTCTGTCATTTTGCTGAGCTGCAGGAGCTGCTGTGCAGCCCTGGATGCTCTCCAACCGGGATGAAAGGAAGGATTGGGCGAGTGACAATTGGGGAATCTGTGCTTGCGATTTCGCCGCTCGAGCTCTCAGAGTCACCTGCTTTGTTTTGCCAGGTGCTAAAATCATTTCTGCGTCCTCCACTATTGTGAAGGTGTTTGCTGAGAGCTTACAGATGGGAAGGGATGGCCAGGTCAGCCAGAATCAGTTTAGCTACACAGCCACCCCAAGCCCTGACCTGTCCTAACGCACTGCTGGACCCATCTTCTTCCCTCCACCCACCAAACCACTGAGCAGGAGGTGCTGAGGGCTGGCACAGGTCTGTGCTCAGGGAAAAGGGCTCCATCCCCACCCTGGCTGTGAGTTACAGATTCAGAGAATATCCTGAGCTGGAACAACAAGGCCGGAATGTCAGCTCTGATCTCAGACACATTCCATTTTGTAGAAGACTTGCTCTCGCCCAGCTTTATGAGAGCTAAATCCTGCTCCCGATATTTCCAGATCAGCAACCATTTGGGGTCAATTTGCACCTTTCAGATGGAAAGTGAAATTTGGCCTTTTTGCTGAGAATGTTTTCCCACAGGCACAGAGGTAGCCCATTGAGTGCCCCAGCAAAGGTGGGTGCTGGAAGGAGGGAGAGCTGCTTTATCCTGCTCTCCAACCACATTTCCATGGTACTTGGACACCCTGAGCAGTCACAGGAGCTTCCCACCAGTTCCAGGTGCTCCAGGGACCCCCTGTACAAGCTGCCGTGTCTGATGCTCCCTCACACTTCTCTGTTGCTCCAAAACGTATTTGAACTCTGCCCATGGTGTTTGTTGAACAGAGAGGTATTTGGATAGCATTTGAGTTCGCTGTGTTTGAAATGTTCTGACTCTGCATAAATTTGTCAGGACTGAAGATTATATTAACCATAAACTCTCAGAGGGAAATCTCCCAGCCATGCACGCTCGAATGGACTCGCTAAGTGCTCAGACCAGGAACCCTTTCAGTCCAAGTTCATGATTCAGCGAACCAGCCCTGAAATGCAATTTCGACCCTGAAAGTGAGATATGCTCTCATTTTGCTCCCATATCTGCAGAACTTTCTTCCTTTTTATCTTTTTTTAACTTTTTCTGCCCTGGTGTTTACACCCTGTTTGGGCTTGTTCTCCATTGCAAAGAGTTCTATACTTGACAAAAGAACATCTGGGGGCAGCCTGGAAGATATCTTAGGAGGTCTTGAACACTACCAGAAGGCCTGAGGAGGAACAATTTAGCTGGCAGATAAATAACTCTAACAAGTGACCTGACATTTCTTTCACATTTGACCACGTTGCACAGTGAAAACTGACAAAATCCTGTTCCAATTGAAAATACTTTCTCCTGCTTGTGTAGCTGGTTAATCCTTAAAAACACCCAGATTTTCCATCCCATAACGGAGCAGCTCAGCTGTGGCTGTGAGCTCATTATTCCCAGTGGCTGCAGTTATTATTCAGCTGTTCTCATTCCCCGCTATTGTCCTAGTTCACCTTAAGCCCGTTACACTAAAAACATCTTCGAGAATGGCAGTGGCACCATTTTCTGGGCAGTTGAGGACTTGAAAGCATGAAAGCCAAACAGGTGCCTGGAGTCAATCTGCAAAAGTCAGCTCAAAATCAATAAGATGATACATTTCAGGTGAGAGGATGCTGAATAGTTATTTTAAAATGCCTTGGGATTAGACAAAATGCACTTCCCATCCCATTCATCTATAATAAGTCATTGACAATTTCTGCATGGTTGAATTTCATTTCATATCTATGTTGTATATTAAGGTTCACTTGCACCTGTAATTTTTTTTTAAGTTCGCAGATTATTTTGAAATGTTCAGGTTTTGTTTTGTTTTGTTTTTTTTCAATAAAATAGTATCACCCAAAGGGCCACTGGAGCAAATAGTTCTCTGGGATGTGCCTCCTGTTGAAGAGCTTTGCTTGTAAATAAAACAGCCCTTTTGGGGACAACAGATGAAATGTACTGTGTGAGAGGGAAGCCAGGGGAGTTTGCTGTGGGATGTGAGTGTTTGCAATCCTGACAGCTTCCCTGAGGGTGCAGGAGCAAACCCCACTCAGTGCCAGCACTGGGTGCTCCAGGAATGTCTGGGCACCTGCACAGAACAGCACAGTCTGGGGATGTGGGGGAATAACAAAAGCTCACTCCCACAGTAAATTAGTTAGCTCCATGATTAATGATTAATGAAGAAAAGGTTAGCAAGCTCAGTAAAGAGAAAATGCAGGGGCTTCTTTATTTAATTTCCTTCCAGTTCGTTTGGGCAGTATGCACACACCAGAGGCAAGCTGACTGAATTTAAGGGATTTTTTTTTTCCTGTATCTTTGCGAAACTTTAACTGAGCCTGGTGTGATCAGGATCTCCTCTAGGAACTGAGTGCTGCAGTGTGAATGGGAAGGGCTGCCAGGGTGGTCTGGGCTCGGAGGGCTCAGTGTTGGAGCATCATGAGGATGTGACAGGTTGTATCTCCTCCAGAAAGGGCATGGACCAGGCACAAGGTCCCTGCAGCTTCCATGCCTGGTCCTGCACACCCAACTGCTCTTCCCTGACCTCGGGAGCAGGGCAGAGCCTGGGTCACAGCTCCTGCACAATTGCATATCTGCAATCCAAAATTTGCAATTTTCCAAACTCCCTGCTCTCTGGGATGCAAACCTGATTTCCTTGTTTACCATCAGCTTCTAAGTTTCCCAACAAAAGTCAGCCCATGTTGGGAAAAGCCCTACCACCTGTGTGTCTGTTAGTCCCACGCTTCTCCAGGGTCACCCTCTGCTGCAAACAAATCTGTCACTCTTTGGGGTTACTGATCATTTCAGTGCATGATTAGTATAATGATAGGGGGGGAAAAAAAAAGAGTAGCACAAAGATATACATTTTGCCTCCAGTAATTCCTCCATCTGTTGATAGGCCAGCAGGGTGTGATGCTCAGCCTCTACAGATTTCAAATTAAAGGTTTGCCAAGACACTTAACTGAGTTAAAGGCAAATCAAATACAGCAGCTTCAGAAAATTACAACCACCCCATTGTTTGACTTTCACAGTCTCTATTTCAAGCCTTCTGATTCTTAAGCAGAGCAAGATTCAGCCTGGTATTTTAATGGTACAAGATTCAGAGCATTAATTACGGGAGGGTCAGCTGGCCTTCCGTGGTCAGAGGCGCCACAGTGCAACTCGTGGATGCCCAGCATCCTCTCACAAAATGAGTTTGGTGTGTCCACGTACTTTTTAACCAGCACGTGGGTCCCAGTTATGGAAATCACGTACAAACATTTTTAAAGTCTTCTAATTGATATGAATAAATAGTAATAATGTACTTTATACATTAATGGTTATAGGGGGGTATAAGTTGTCCAAGAGTGATAAAGTAATGCCTTTTCCTGCATAATTAATGACTTAAGAAATGGCATCTGGACGAATTAGCACTCACAAACATGCAGGTAGGTGAGCAATTTCCTAAGTGCAATATTGATTTCAAAGATTAACAACAGTTTCAGAACTTGTGTGCTGCCAAGCGCTTTTGCCAGATGTCCAAATACCTAGCTGTGTAGTAGAATGAAGACTTAAATAAGTATCTGAGTTGAAATAAATGTCCTATTTCCTACTCTCTAATCTTGTTTGAAGCTCTGGGAGTCCCTCTATTCTCAGCATCAGTTGGTAGTCAACAAGCAAATAAAGCCTATGCTGGATTAGTGGATTTTGTTCCCCCCTTAGGACCTGAACATTTTTTCTTTTCTTTAATGTTCAGACTGAAACACTTACTGCATAATAACAACAACCTGAGTCAGATGCAAGATGCATAACTGTGAAAAATATGCTCACTGCTTTCCTTGCAGCCTGCCAGTTTGGGAAGGAGAGAGTCTGGCTCATGTTCAAGCTTTGGGGATTGTATCATAATTTTGAATAGAGCCCAGGATGGATCTGAAACAGGAAAGTCAAAGAGCCAGGGGGCTTTATAATCTTAAAAGCACCACTGGAAAAGTATGAAATGGTCAAAGAAAAAATCAATCAGACGACAGCTGTAATTAGTCTGTGGGAGCAGCTTGCAAGAAGGCCCATGCTGGACACCTGGTGTGCCCAGTATGGGCTGGTGCCAGACCTCAGCCCTCTCCTTGTGCTGCTTCGCTCTACAGAGCCCCCAGAGAGAACGGCAGGGACCAGACTCCCTGTTCTAGAGCAACAGAATTGGTGAAACCAAGCCTATATGGCAACCCCTTGCTTTAATTTTCTCTCCTTTGAATGCCAGACCCCCAACCTGGATCAGCGTGTCCAAAGATGATGTGCTGGTTTTACTTAGGAGGCAGCTGAAATGGGAAAGCATTTCTGGGCTGTGTGGGTGGTTCCAGCCAAGCTCATTTTGATGGCAATAGGCAATTCTGAGAGAAACGGCCCCTCATTCATTTATGCAGAAATAATTATAGATGTATACAACCATATAATGGAGACATGCAGAGATCAGCACAAATTAATGCAAACTGTGTGTTTATTCTGATCCAGGAGAAAAGTTCATCGAAGCTCCACTTCCCCTGTATTACTGATCCTAATTGTGCCCAAAGGCACACGTCCTGGACAGAGTGGACACAGGCAGGAACTGGGGATATTTTCCAGCTGTAAGGTCCCAGTCCCCAGAAGTCTGTCCTCACTTTTGTGATGGAGGCAGACAACACAGGCTCCCAACCAAAAGCCTGGCAAGCCCAGAATCATCTCTTACAGGATTCTTTTTGTGGGTCTTGCTACTGATTGAACATTCTGTGGATTTTCCATGTATTTGCTTGATGAGAAAAGACCTTCACTGACTTTTCCTACTGGCTGTGAAAAGCCAAAATTCAGCTGTTGGTCCTAATATGGCATCACAGCTTCTTTTAGAACTGTCATGCTAGCAAGCCTTGACACTGGCTTTGGTGGGATCAATGAAATCAAAATAGAATGAGCTCTCAGCAGGTAAGTCTGTGTGAATGCATTCCCCTCTCAGGCTGTGGCAATGACCTTACAGCACTGCAGACTCCCATTCAGGCAGAAGCATCTCTTTTTTCACACCACACATGAATCTCACATTCTACTTGACCCTTCTGTGAGAGCTGAACTTCAGTTTATTGTCAAGGAGCTGGTGTGTGACCCTGCATCCTCACCAGCAGCAGTGCCTGTTTCAGCACTCTATGACTGGCAGATGCCACATTCCCTCGTGGCCTGTCACTGTGCCCAGGTGGCACTGTGCCACTACCAGACCTGCAGGGACAGAACAGCACTGCTCGTGGTTCTGTACCACGGAGCCAAAGTCCTGCTGCTAAAGGAGAAAGGATTTCCTTCAGCTGTGTTTGAATAGAAAAATAAAACCTGAGGCCTGCCCGTTCTCTGCCCAGGCTCTGGTCCCAGCAGTGGTCAGGGGCTCAGATCTTCAGTGTGGCTTTCATTCAGTGACCCTTTTGCACATTTTCTGCTGCTTTGCTCCTCCAGTTTCTTCATCCTCCCAGTGGTTTCCCTGCTAGATATTGAGACCATTTATGACAGATATAGGAAAATTTGGCACAATAATCCACCTATTTTTAATTTCTCTCGAGACAACTAACCCTATTCCATATGCACAGCCTGCTGACATCTCCTCTCTTTCCCTCTTCATTAAACCATCTTGAAGAGCAGATCTAATTCTAAAAAAGCTGTGAAGCAGCTTCGTCCCTGGGTAACACTTCTTTGTTCTGGCTCAACTTCTAGAAGTTATTTTGATATCCTGCATGCGTTAATTCTCTGCTTGGAGGAAAGGACTCTGAGAAATGAGCGGTTTAAGCTCACACATTTCACCTTACACACACAGTAGCCAAAGAGTGTGGCTGGCTCAGCTCTTCCTGCTGGTGCACTGTAACAACTTGTTGAGCCGTGGTAAGTAAATTGTGCTTCCAAACTCCCAATCTGATGCTTCAACTGCCTTTGAAGGTGTCATCTTCCTTCTTTACACAGCTTTGCAGCCTGATTATTTAATTAATGTAGAATTTAACTTTTCCTGAGGACTTTCAGCTCTCCACATGAACACCAGGTATTTCAAAAGGTCGAGTGAAACAGCATTGCATAGAGAAGTGCCCTATCAGTCTAGGCCAGACCCTTTCCCACATTTTAGCGGTGATGAAATGAACACATCTCTCTAATCAGGTTCATAAAAGAGATTGTCTGCATCTGTTTTCTCCTACTTTCACCAAAATGAGGGGTTGAGCTTGCTATCACACAGCAGTCTATTCACCTACTGCGATGTCTGCGTGGAGAAAATGGTCAAAAGGGGGAAAAACGTAGGAAAGGCAAACCATGGAGGAATTCCTGCTGGGCAGGAATATGGGCAGTGGAACAGCCTACAGTGACAACGAGGAACAGATTCACTCCTAATCTTTGCCCCTAGCAGGATGGGACACAGAATGTTTCCCAAATCTTTTCTACAGAGCTGTGTTTTGAGAGGCCCCGCCTTGGGGCCACCAAAGGAACAAAGCCGGGAGCCACAGATGAGAGAGTTCCCAACCTGCTGCAGGAGTGCACGTGTTCCACAGGGAGCCTTGGGTTTGATCCCTGGTTTGATTCTGCAGATACATCCACTGAGGTATTGGAAATACCCTCCAGTTTGCTTCCCGTGTGCTGTCACTTGGGGATTATCACCGAATGTCATCCAAACCCATGCAGCTGCAGCTGGGTCACCTGGGCAGCGGGACTGCAGTGCTCCTGGTGGCCAGGAAATGGCTGTTCATTTGCCTGCCTGTTACATTCTCTACGGGACTGTTTGATTTGATCTCAGTTCTTCCAGCCGAGCAGATTTTTCCCCATTATGTCCCTTTTCCTCCTCGCTGCTGATGGGTCAGCAGCACTTTACCGTGGTACCGCTGGCAGGTCACTGAGCTCACGAAGTGCTTCAGTCAGCAGGGTCTGACTCCAGCAGAATCCTCGGCTGCTCCCCACCGAGCAGCACCGCCCCAGAGCTCCATCCAGCCTTTGAACACCAGAGAGATCAGGATCCTGAGGCTGGATGTTGGCCCAAGTTCCCTCAATAACAACCCAGCGTGAGCCCAGATGAGCTGTCAGGCTGGCTGATGATGCTGTTTCAAATTCACGATAATATATTTTTCTAATTTAATCTCTAAAATGGAAATGCACATTTCAGCTCATGATTTCCAACTTATCTCCTATTTCCTTTCAGCTTTTCAGTGTTGCTGAAATGCCTTGTGCTACAGGCAAAACACACTGATTATGATGGGGCTTTTCTTTCAGCAGCTGCCACTGAGCAATGTCACACATGGAGAAAATGGGAAGTTGACTCTGCCCAGTTGTGTCAAACATTTGAAAAGAAGAGAGGAAAAAGAACTCGTGGTAAAATGCAGATGGTAACTGTGACTGTTGTATCCTGCTTTAAGGAAGAGTAGAGAAGGGGTTTTTTAAGAATTTAGACGTGGTAAAGCTCCATGAGGTGAGTAATTTGATAAAAATCAGCCCATCAAAAATGCATGATATGTTAGGCACAGTGATTAACTGAGCTCTGTATTTACAGCATCAAGAAAAATGCATCTGTGTATCTTTGAAAAGGAAGGGAAGATAGGAAACTATTAATTTCTATAATGTGACTAAAAAAAATATGGCCAAAACCTTGTTCATACCAATGTAGCAAAGTCTGCCCCTTCCACATCAGGGAGAATTTTTTTTTCCGATCCAAGGGGTAAGTGACACACTGGAATTTCAATTCTGAAATTAAAGTGAGCACATGTACCCCTTGCTGATTGTAGCCTTGGGAAAATCCCAGTGATTCACATCACTCCCACCCAGAGAGGCAATTGCAATTCGGGTGAGAGCTGGGGGCACTCCCAGATGATCTGAGGCCCATCGTGCAGCACTGTGGGATGCAAGGGTTTCTGTTCAAGGGTGTCCTCTGCCTACAGACACAGAAGAAACCCTGCTTGGATCCAAACGGGGGAAAACACAGCAAGACACGCAGTTACTTGTTGCCTTCAAATAACAGCCGTCCTGAGGCAGCACATCTCTGCCTCTTTGCTGTCGAGAGACTTTGCACTCTGCAAGGGCAACCTCGATTAGCAGCTGCTTGTTGTGACAGCCTGGGGAGAAGTCTGTGTCAGATCAAAAACTCCCTCTTTGTCTTTGGAGAAAAAGGTTCTCCCTCTCTTTTCCAAGGTAACCTCCTCTGAACCAGAACTCTGTGCTCTCATCTCCATTTTGGATAAAACCATTCCCCTCAGTGAGAAACTGAGCCCAGCAGGTGAACAGCCAGGTACGAGGGATTCATCAAAACCAGCAGCTGTGCGTGACTCTCCTCCTGCAACAACAATTTTGTAGCTGATAAGGGACATTGATTTTCGGTAGATTCAGTACCCTCAGCCCATTTGGGAGTGGGGAGCTGGAATTTCTTGGTCTAATTTTATGGCCAGAACTTTGATGTTTCATTGCTGTGAAAGAAGGGGCAAGGAATATCATGTAAGAAAAAGCTGCAGGAGAAAGCAAAGCCAAGGAGAAACTCTAAACCCAGATTGTCCCTGGGGCTGGTGTTTGAGCTGGGCACCGTGATGGGTCACCAGGCAGTCCCTGATGGCACCAAACCGTGGATGAGGGCTGCTAGCTCTGCTCATGGCCAGGAGGGAGGGGGCCAGGCTGGCACATCTGCAAACAGAGCCTGCATAAGAGACATCCTGGCAAGCCCTGCCCTGCTGAACCGGTGGCTTTCCAGCTCATTCCTGGCCTCCGCACAGGCACCTTCTGCCTGGCAAAGCCGGGACACAGCTGCTTTTTGCACTCATGTCTCTATCTCCTGGCTGCTGCTCCCCCAAAGCCAAGGCAGCCCCTGCCTCTTCTGTCCTTTGAGCCCATAAATGCTGCTGGCTCGAAGGCAGGAGCACCAAGAGGCCATTCCCAACCCTGCACAGCTGCACACTTTGCCTACGCGACACATTTTGGAGAGGTAGTGTGTGCTCTCAAACTGTCATATTGCACAATTCTTCCTTTTCCCCTGTAGCCCTTTTCCCAACAGCTTGGATGTTTCAGCTGGGGGACTGGGAAAAAGCTTTCCCCAAAGTGGAAGTGGGAGGACAGCTCCCACAGGACGGACATCTGCCAGCCCTGCCTGCAGTGCTGAATGCATCAGAGCCGAGCTGCGCTCGTCGCGCCGGGACTCAGGGGGAATTAAACCCAGGGGACCCCATCTCCTCTGCTTTGCTTTAACCGCTGTGGGAGCTGAAGTTCAAATCTGTGCCGCGCACTTTGAAGATGTGAGGGATTAATTTAGTCCCTCGAAATATTCCTGTCTCCCAAAGTACACAGAGTGAGCGCGGCTCTCATTTAGCGCTCGCGCTCGAGGAAGAGGCTGTCATCCTCGCCACAGGAAGGCAGGGATTGTTTTCATTCAGAGCAAGCAAGAAAGCTGCATCTGATGTAGAGCAGACAAAAGATGGGATGAAGATGTAGTGCTGGGGAGGGAGGGGGATGGAGAAGCACTCATGGCGTGGCTTTCAATTAGGTGCCCTATTTTGTTCGCAGGGCTGGGGAGGCGTTTTAATCTGTTCCGTAGGCAGACAGTGATTGCTCAGGACCAGTGCCCTCTGCGAGGATGCTCATATCTCCATACGAAAGTGAAAGAGAGAGGGACTATCAAACAAACGTTAAATCATGAAAGCAGCCACACAAGCCTATTAAAGTCTAAGGGAGCGCTGTCGCATCCGCTTTCCCGACCGACAGCTGCACTTTCAACTTCATTTCACAATTCGGGAGATGTTCACCACTCAGCCGCTCCCCCAGACTCCTCTTGCATTAGCAACACCAGGATCCAAGGCTTGTTTGCCATTAGCACGTATATACCAGAGATTTAGAGTGGATTTGGCCTAGAAGGTGAGGGATTTAAGAGTTTGCTGTAACAAACTTGGTGGAAATTCTAACAGCACGTTCCCTCATGGACTTCATGCGCTTAATGAGTTGTTCAACACAGTTCTTGAGATCTGCAAATAAATTCCTTGCATGAGTCTATTCACAGCTTCTTTAATGCAGTATCTCTTTGGATTAAATTTCCACCTTGGACATTATGGTTGAACGTAGCTCTGTCACCCGCATGGCTTTGGCAGTGCAACTCCCGATTGCAGAAGTCTAATGAGGCAATTTACCCCCACCAGATGCCACGGGAAAGCTGGGAGATGAGGAGCTGTTAAAAGCAGCTATTTGAGCATGGTTCTGGGCTGCAGCCCAGCAGGGGAGCAGGTCAGGCAGCTGCTGGACAGAGCTGGAAGAGCTGGTGGGTGAGAGGCATTGGAAAGCGGCTGTTCAGCAAAACCAAGCTCCAGTCTCTGCACCCAGCACTGTGCTAGGGTCAGGGCAGTGCTGTTTGCCTGCTGCTGTCTGATATTCCTTTCATTTTCAGGAGAAAAGGGTGTGTCTTGAAGGAAGTCACTTCAGCTCTTCTTTGGTGGTGAAAATGGTCCAACAATGCTATGCAAGAAAACAGAAATTCCAAGAGGGTCATAACCTCAAATGATGAAAAGCAACTGAAAATGTCCAAAAGTTCCAAGATTTGCAAGTGTTGTCCACAGTGATGCTGCAGAGATCCTGGTAAGTTATACAGGTTTTGTGCTTTCTCATTAGATAAACTGTAGCACTAATTCACTCTGTGAATTTAACTTGTCCAAAATTTCTCTTTGCTCCAGGTTCCTGGCTGTAAAAGGTTAGGAAATGTACATTAGGAAATGTAATCATAAGGATAATTCATTAAATCCATGATTTAGGAGAGGTGGGGAACCTTCACCTTGGAGGGGGTCAGGAGCAAATGGTTTCATGAGGAAGGTTTGTGGCACTGCTCATCCTGCCCTGGTGCACAGGGGTGGAATTTCATCTTCCTGAATTCTACCCTGTTTTCTCTCCACACACCAGCCTGAGAGGGGACTTCCCAGGAACAGGTAATATGTATTTAAAGAGCACCAGGAGAACCTCAGTATTCAGAGAGAATATGTTCCAGGAACTGTTATTTTTGCTCTCATCCAGTTCTGGGATTTGACGTACTGCCCACCATTGGAGCATGCTCTTTCCTTGCAAGCAGCAGAGGAAGAGGCAGAGGGAGCAGGAGCAGTCAGGGATCCATCGAAGGCCCCACTGCTCTGGCAGAGCCCACAGCTTCTCACTCCTGACATTTATATTGGCTCCACTGCTACACCGCAGTCTGAGCACGGGATTCACCCTGCCTAACTCTAAATGCCTACAATGATTTTTCTCTTCCCAAACATGCTCAGATGAATTACACCTGGGAAGAAAACCCTTCTCCCTGTTTCCTGTGGAGGGAGTACAGCCAAGGGCTGCACAGCGCAGCACTGGGAGACGCACTAAGGCAGGCAGGGTGGGTCCCTGCTGCCCAGTTCTGCCTGGGAGCACTCTGCCTGTGCTGTAATCCACTGCATAAAATTAGGTTTCCATAAGGCATAGCCTCGTGGCAAAAGCATCTAACTTAAAGGATGCACAAATCACCTTGGAGCAGCAGAATCCATAGAAACTCATTACCAGTGTCATGTTGACTGGAAATTGAACCCTGGCGTGAGTTTTCTGATGCCCAGTGAGAGCTAAACTAACACTTCAAAGGCTTTGCCAGCAAGATGGTAAAAAAACTGCAGAAACTAAATATATCTAAGAGTGTCCCCCTCAGTCAAATTTGACTGGAGTCAGCCCCTGGGCTCAAAATGCTCACAAGCGCACAAAGCATTGTGGTGTTGGTTTGATTTCTTGCTAAAACCAAATGGAAACGAGACTCTGACTCTGCTCAAGTCAATCACGTCTCTGTGCCCAGGAGTTTCCTCAGAGCAAGCCTGAAATAATTTCTTTCCACAACAAGGGGATGTTGCCAACTGAGCTCTTTGGAACTGTAAATGCTTCCCCATCATGCTTTATTTTCCCATTATCTTGAGAGCTCATAAACCTATTGCCTTAATTTTAATAAGATTACATACAGTTTGGTATAAATGCCTTCTATCCATCACTATATTAGAGGAAAGAGAAACAATAATAACTTAATTATCTCTTATGCAGAAACTAATTATAATTCTCTGGATTCATAATCAATACTTTAAAGCTGTTCTATCTCAGAGAACAGTTTGTCAATATTTTATATACTGTTAATAATTCATGGGTTTATTACACGATCAAAAAGGAATCCAACTGTAGAAGGTCTCAGCACAAGAGGAAACAGCAGAGGGAAAAATGAAGTGGAAGAATGCAGAACCTTCAGAGTATGAGGTGAAAGGGAGGTGGACAGCTGCTTGTAGACGCAACACACCACCAGCTTGCTCCACCTCTGATCTGCAAGGGTAAGGCTGTGTTTGTATGACAGAAGGGTTGGTTAGTGGAAAGAAATACCAAAAATCCCCACTGAAAGTGCCAGTCAGAAGGGAAAATAGCATTTTTCAAGTGTGATGTCAAAAATGAATATTTCCACTGGGAGTGTGCATTTGGGAGTGTAGGACAGAAGGGATGAGGAGTGCCCCATTTGAGAGGCAACCAGCATTGTCCTGGCTCAGCTGCACCATGAGCTCTGCCCTAAAAAATGCAGGCACATAAATTACAGTCTCCTTTCTTAATATCCTCCTGTTTTGAGCCAAACACTTGTCCAGCACTTGTCCTTTGTTACTGCAGTGCTGCAACGTGGGCTCCACTGTCCAAATGCCAGAGCCCAAACCATCCAGGATGACGCAGTCTCTCAGTCACCCCTGCAGGGATCACCTCAGGAGGGACAAAAACTGCAAGCAACAAAGTGAAATATTAATTATGATGATCTAACTGGCATTTGAAAGAGCTCATCATCACCTTTAGAAGACGAGAGAACCAAAAAAAATGTAGAAAAAAAGAGCTCTTCAGGTCAGCCTGAACATTTGCTGTCCCATGCGTGGGAAAACACTCTCGCTGAAAATAAGATGTTACAGTCATGAGGACTTGGAAGCAAAATGGGGAAAGTGTTGGCTGTGATCCTGAGCAATTAGGGACAGCTGCCTGTGCTAGTGGGCTAATGTGTGCTGTAGAACACAGAGTCTGTGGCAGAGATGCAGTCCTGGAATCTGCACAGAGAGGTGATAAAAGAGGACTTCTCCCTCCAAAAGTCTAAGCTGGTGCAGCACTGAAATCAAGGCTTCCTTACCAAAGGGAACCCCAAGAGCGAAGCAGCAAATGCCCTTGATGGCCTGAATGTGTGACTCTCATCTCCCAATCGCTGCTGCAGTGTCCAGCACACACAACCATCCTCTCCACCAGTTTGCTCTACTTTAATGAGTGCAGCACCCTGTTTGCATGGCCAGGTTCTGTAGCAGGGGGTGCTGCAAGGGTGACTTCTGGGAGAAGCTGCCATTCGCTGCCCCTGCTGTGTCCCACAGAGCCCGTGCTGGCCGAGACGGACCCGCCCCTGGCCGAGGCTGAGGGATGGCTGGTAGCAAGTCTAGGATAACAGATTTAAGCAGGGGAAAATCTGTTGTGCAACAGCAGCTGAAGAAAGGAGGGAGAATTTGTTAGAGAAACAGCTCTGCAGACACTGAGATCAGTGAAGGAGGAGGAGGAAAAGGAGCTCCAGCCACCAGAGCAGAGATTCCCGTGGGGCAGCCCATGTTGAGGCAGCTGTGTCCCTGCAGCCCTGCAGGTCCATGGAGGAGCAGAAATCCACCTGCAGCCCCTGGAGGAACCCACAGCAGAGCAGGTGGATGTCCAGAGGAGGCTGTGGCTCACCACAGTGGGAGTGCGCTCTGTTTTTCTCTTACCATTTGTATTGGTGTGGCTGCAGTACAGGCTGGGACAGAGTAGCTCTCACTGCATACTGACATTTTTGTTTTGATTACATCTTCTTTTTAATATCATTATCAACTTTTATAAGTGTCTATAAAATAGGTGCAGGATAGTAAAAGTCTTCAGAGTAAGTAAATGGACATTGTGCTAAATGAGTTATGCCTTTGATGCTATTATCTCTATATCAGCATAGATTATTCAGGCTAGGGGCTTTTAGAATCATAAGTGGCTGAGATCATTTCTCAGTTCATCATCCTATTACCCATAATGAGAAAATACTTCTAAATATGAAGATTACTCTTCTAAAATATCCCTTGTGAACAATTCCCCAGGCGGTGACAATATTTATTAACTCTTTTCTTTCTGCCTGCATGGAAGGGACTGAGAGAAACTCAAAATCCTCAAGGATTATCCTGAAACATTCAGCAACTCTGAATTTGCTGTCACTCTCCTGGGACCCCTTTGGCTCTGTCCTCCCATCTCTAACAGCACTTGTTCAGCTTCCATCTCTGCGGCTTCTTCTCTGCAGTTATGTAAATCCAGCTGCTGGGGCTGAACCTGGAGTGCGATAAAGCCTTTTAAAACTTCATTTCATTATTTTTGAGTGGCTCTGTTTATGCTGGTATTAAGTTTCCATTTCATCAAGCATAAGTTCTGCTGTCTCTCCAGCCAACGATTTCTGCTTGCAAGCTTGAAAAATTGACAACTCTCTTCCCTGCCCAAATTGGGAACACCCACAGCGTAACTGTGATGAAGCTTCCCTGTCATTCCTTCATTTTTCCACACCTTTACTGACTCGTTTCCTCATTGTATGGGTAGAATGACTGGGTTTATTTACTGGGCTGCACATTTCTAAGAACCTGTTTAATGCACAGTTTCATGAGACAGTTTTCATGGAATATAAACTTCATATTCCAGCTCGCAAGTAACGTTTTCCTTTTACCCGACTAATACACAGGTCTCTAAAACAATACCTTCTTTTTCTGCTGGGCAAGGTGAGATTTCAGCATACCACACCTACCAGTTAATGCCATCTAGGAATGCTGCTGCTCTTGCTGAGTTTGGTCCCACTGCATGTCCATGGAAGAAGCTCAGGTCTGTGATTAAGGAGCTGATTTGGTGTCCAGAGCCTCCACATAGTCGTGAATGTCCCTTGCAACACCATTTGACATCAGCTTTTGCTAACTGCACTGTGGAATTCCCCTCTAATGTCCATTTACTCAGGTAGCAAAAATCAAACCAGCTACGAAAGGTCAAGGCCTGGCTGAGCTATGAGTGACTTGGCATCTCGGAGAAGGTTTGATAAAATCGTCTGCATTTCATTGCAAAAATTACCATGCTCCAGTTGGCCACATTAGTGCCATATTTTCATTTATGTAAACCACACTTCTGTAAATCACAGATAAAACTTCTTTTCCTTTTACAACAGAGCATGAAGCAAATGCAAATGAGGGTTTTTTTCTCCAGGTGAACTGGGATATTTTGCACGTCATATAAAGAGCAACCGCTACCTCCAACTTCTGCCCTGCTTTGCTATTCTTTCTTAACCTATTTTCATTAAAAATCACCTGCATTGATCTGATTATTTATTACAATTTGTGTGGTAGTGAGGTATTGTCAGAGATCTGCATCTGCAAAGAGCACATGATGTTTGCAAATGTTTTATTTCAGAATTGTTTGGACGACTTCACGGGCAAACACCAGCCTGGGTGTTAACAAGCAGCTCTTTGATGGCAGTTTATGACAGGCTTTTCTTGTATCATCACAAAAGCTGAAAGAGTCTCTTAGCACCGTGTCATACCAGAAGCCTGAGGTTTACTTGCTGAAATCATTTAGTGATATTAAACATGGGTAGCAAGAATTTACAAAAGAAAAGGAAGACTGCAAGCTAGTGTGAAGGGTGAATTGTTTTACAATTGCTTCCTGTGTGATCTTTACACTTGCATCCACAGTATTTCCTGTCAGCTGCTGGCAGAGACAACGCAGTGGGTTAGAAGGACCCTCATCCCAGCCAGTTTGACAGCCACATGCATCAAAAACAGATACTGGTTATTTGTCCAGTCTTTCATTCTTTCATCATGAGGTGATTTTCCAGTAGTCTTTCCACATAGCTCCATAACTACAGTTAAATTACACCATAAAATGTCAACATTTAGAAGAACATCCCTGAAACTATGAGTGTCTCCCGGATCTGTTCCCCCACGGTTTTGTACACATATGCACATGTGATGATAAGAGGTTTATGTATTATGAAATTCAGTTTTTTAATTAGATATGGGGGTTTTAACATAGCTGTTTTACTTCATGCTGTCTTGCCGTACAAAGTCTGTGAAATTGTCTTTTTTTTTTTTTTTTTTTTTTTTTTTTTTTTTGGTGAAATTTATTTTCTTTGCTTAGGCGGGGATTAATAAATCAGGGCTGCACATCTTGGCTTCCTTGACAGAGGGTCAGAGCTCAGGCCATGCTGCTGTCAACCGCTGTGGGGTTGAAACAACCACTCAGGTCTTGCATCAGTCAGACCTAAGAAGGCACTGCTGTGCTGTGATGATGTGCTCATTTCAGTAGCTAATGCCACGGCAAGTGCCGCATCCCCAGCGCATCCCCAGCCCTTGGTGAGCCCCACAGCTGATGTGGTTCTGACCAAACTGCTCTTCTAAAATCTCACCTTAGTGCTGAGCTTGGCTCTAGGGAGACGCAAGTGCAGTAAAGAGGGAAGGTTGGAGATGTTTGGGGGAAAAGGTGTGGCCAGGCAGATCCAGGACAAACCATGGAGCTTTGCTGGGATGTGTTTGCTCAGCCAACAGAGTAGCTGGAGGCTCCAGAGGGGCTCGGAGTGCCAGGGAAGATCCCACACTAACCATGGCACTGCAGGAATGTTTCCTCTGTAAGTGCTGTATGTTGCATTGGATGCCAGAGCTCAGGTTTTGTTTTCTCCGTGTGTAAAAAAGTACCCCCTAAACAGTAAAAGTCCAGTTATTTACACTTTACTGGCATATGAGATGCCAGCTGTCCCAGAGATCTCGGGGTGGGACTGGACAGAATAAACTCCTGTTACATCCCTGCAAAGAATCCTCAGGTTAAGCTGAGATTATCTTTTTTGAGCCATGTTATTGCTGGATTCTCAATTTAGGCTGGTATATAAATCAGCCAATGTCAGCTGCAATTAAGAGCCAACACCATTTTACTTTTCCTGTGTCTTGAAACCCCACAGAAAGCACAGTAATTTTTCTTAAAATAAGAATAGTAATAAAATACACTATGTATTTTCCAAAAAAACCCACGGTTTTTATAATTTCAGAATGTCTTGTTTAATGACCATTATCCACCCATTTAAAATAAAGTCTTTCAGGTGTCTTCATCCTAAAGAATATTTTAAAGTGATTTTTCTGTTTTTCATTAAGATTCACCTCAAGGAATGCAAAGACTACTTTTCAGTATAAACAGGCTCCCAGCATGTGCTGCCAAAATCTTTGCTTGTCACTTTTTTGGTGGAAATAGCTATTTTAGAACTGTTTATATATTATCAAAATTAGGTTCCAAAATGAGCTGCAGTATCTATTTAAAAAAGGGATAATATTATTTTAGAGAAACTAATTGGAAACTTGTTTTTAGCAAAAGTAGTTATTATTTCCATTATGACAAGCTGGAAGCAGATGAAATTCACCTTTATCTTCTCCAGCCTGGTGTCTCACACTATTTATTCAAACTGAAATTAAAACCTGACAAAATCCCAGCGCGATATTTTGCACCAGTTCAAGATTATTCTTCTGGAGAAGAACTTTTGTTCAACAACTTCATTATGTTGTTCCAAACATATTTATTATAAAAGGGGGATATATTTTAATTTATGTATCTGGCCTTGCACATCTCCCACTACCCTTAATAAAATTAAAAAAAAAAATCTTAACATTGTACTTTTCTAAGGAAACTAAATTTTTAGGAGGAAATTACCATCTCTACATAGAGGGCAGGAGGTGTGGAAGGAAAACCCATGGGAAAAGAGGTGCTCTGCCAGCTTTGGGAACCCACTGGACCCTCACAGAGCTGGGTAAGGGCAGAGTCCAGGCAGCACAAGGAAGAGAAGGGCAGAAAATAAGGCAGAAAACTCAGTTTCCACCAGGCTGCTTTCACCCTGCCCTGCCAACCTATAGCTCTGTGCCCAGGGCAAAAAGAAGGTCCTGCTCGGACTTGCGTGGGAGAAAAGGGACAATTTTGATCCTGCACATTGCATGATTAAAAACAACACCAAAAAGCAGCTGGATGTAAACTTTGCCATGTGCTGCACACACAGGTGTTGTCCTTGGGAGGATTCAAAGCTCAGCGTGCCCCACACAAAGCCACTGGATCCACGGAGAGCACGGCCCGGCAGTGGCGTTGGGAAAGCGTCGCCTGCGCATGGAAGCAGTGGGGTGAAAAATTGTTTTCTACTCTACTAACTAAAGGATATTAAGAGGGATAAGGTCACAGGGTGCAGGCCACTTTTCATATTTAGAAGAAATTTTTCCAGAGGTGTAAAATGATAATTGCATGAGGAAAGGGTGGCTAATAATTTTCCCTATTAATTCAAACGCACAAAAGTTAATTGCGGCTTGGCAGTCTGAGATATACAAATTAGGAGAGTTTAATTCTGCTAATCCTCAGTTTAAGTTGCAGGGTATTGAATATAAATATGATTGCCTCACAATGGGATGAATTCTGCCTCCACCAGCAGGAGCTGGGTTCAGTCCCACGTGTCTGGGTTAGCTGTGCATGGATGAGTGAACTGGCTCAGGGAAAGGGAGACTAACATGATTTTTCTCTCAGAATATGGGCCAAAAATTCCTTGGAGATCCTGAAAAACTTTGGAAAACTTCCCCAGCCCCGCGATTCAATTCATGCCGCTATTTTTGGCTACTCGCATGCACTGTGGATGAAGTTGAGTTCTCTGTGGTTTTCCATTCCCCACTTCATTGTCTCACTGATTAGAGCCAATGCCAAAAATCCCCAAAATTCAGGGCTGTAACACAACCTGAGCCATTTCACATTCAACAGCCTGCGAGAGTCCACCTACTTGACCAAACTCTCCTTCCCTGAATGCTGTTGCCACCCTTTATTTTATACATGTCCTTTGAGACCATGTCAGACTTTAGCCCCAACCTCCTGTGAGTAAACCCAGGGAGATTAGAAGAAAGCCAAGCAAATTTAGTATCAGAGGCTGGATGTTCCAGGTGAAAGTGTTACTGTTGCCTTAAGTGAATGTAGGATGAGGAATGATGCAGTTGAGAGCTCTGCCCCTGAGCTGGCATGTGTTTTGGGAACAATTCTTGTCTTTGAGCACCTCTAAAATGACAATAAAGCTATTTATCCATCTTTGGGAAGTATTTGCACACCTGTACAGCTGAGAAGTGTAATTTAAGGTTTATCAAGTGAGAAGGATTTAATCTCTTATGGTGTGATACAGCTGGGCCAAGCACCCTGCCATCGTTTAATTTCAATTCATGTGCACAAATGACATGGCATAAATAATGCAATGATCAGTCCAATCGGGAATGTATATTGCTTGAAAATACCCATTTGGCTTGAAATATTGCAAGAAAATCAGTCCAGGATCTCTGTAGACTTAAATACGAACACAAGTTACCAAATACACCTGATGTGAGCCAAACCCCCTCATTTTGAGTTCAGTTATTGCTGACCTTTCAGCCATCATTCATCAATTTAAGGGGAAAAGCTGAACCCGGAGTGTTTTCAAAACCTGTATGCTATTTCCAAACACTTCTCCCTGCCTTCCTGGTGATGATTATTATATGCTGTTCTAATTAGACAGCTTAATTTACATCTCCCATCATGAGAGGATATGAGCACCAGAGCAGATTTATCTCTCTGGATTGCTTCCCTCAGTCACTATGAGGCTGCACCAGCATTTTCCTCTTGGACCTTCAAAAACACAGGAACAGAGATGCTCTGTGATTCTCAGTGAAATAATTTTGATGTCACAAGAAATGTCATTAAAACTGCTGCAGTGTTTTAATAAGCTCTTTCTTGGGAGAATGGATTTTCAGCCTCCTCGCATCAGCGCTCGGCAGAGTAACTACAGGGAAGCTTTGTGCTCATGTCCCTGTTACAGAATCCGTTTCTCAAGGGTTTATAATTACAACATGCCTATAAAAATTTACTTTAGTCTGAAGCTCGGGATATAGTATCTCAGATGGGGAGGAAATATTGCTGGCTGAACTTGGTTTAAATCAATTTTGAGTTTCAAGAATACAAAAGTAATAAGGTTTGTGGGGTTTATATGCTTTTTCTGTGGTTCTATAATTCAGAAAGAAATCGCTTTGCAGAATAAAGTGTCATGTTTGTTTATAAAGCAGAGCGGGAGGAAAAAAAAATAACACAGATAAAACTTTTTATAGTGGCCAGTGAAAATTCTCAGGAATTCATATTCTCTGAGATTTTCCCTATGGTGCCTTCACACCAAAGCCCTGAATAGGTAGGATAATGCATTTTGCAGGAATCCAGTGGGTTGTGGAGAGTTCTTTCAAGCAGCTGGAGAAATAAGGGATGGTGGTTCCTACATCAAATGAAGATTAATCTGCTCTGTTCCCATATCCTGGACAGCAGAAGAGTCCTGGATGGGCAAAGGTGCAAAAGGCCACATTGCTGAGGCACCCTGTGGCTGTGGCTGGTCACAGGACAGAGATGTGTCCAATCAAAGCCATCTCGTGCTTAGCTAATTCCAACAGGCTTTTCCCTCATTTCCACATTACAGCACTGAGAAGGAAAGCGGAATGTGCCCTTATAAAGATTGCTAATAAAAACATCAATAACTGGGCTGCACACAACTGAGAGTTCCCATTGGTACTGGCATTACCCAATGTCTTGCGATATTTAGCCGTTGGCTTTTATCGATAAAGAATGGAATGGCGCCGCTAAACTGAAATATTGGCAACACAAGCAAAGCCCAGCAAACACAGACAGGAAAAAAAAAAAAAAGAAGACAGAAAACAAACCCTATAAATCTTAGTGTAATATTTTAAATTTCGTTTGGAATTCACAATCAACTTGATTTTATCCAATTAAGTGTTATTCAGTCTGTCTTTGTCACCTCTTCCCTGTTAGACAAAACGTTTCACTTCTCAATATTCTACTTCTGTGTCAAACTGACAGGGTCATTTTTCACATGGCAAGCTGAGATTACGGTGATATTAAACCACTTTGCATAAAACAACCAAAAGCATGCTGCAACAGAAAAACTGGCTGTTTTCTTCTGCTGCTGTCATTAAGGATGCCCTTCCTAGCTCATCTGGTGGGTTCCAGAATATCTACAGCTTTCCTGGCCCCAGGGAATACTGATACGATATTGCAGGTTTGGAAATTGTGTCTGGGCCCCTAATCATAACACTCTCTTTTTCCCATTAGCAGCTTTCAGCATAAAGCAGCAAGATGCTGCCAGTCTTAGGTAACCTCAGGGCCAACGAACAGGCAGTGCAGGGGCACCCCCAAAATATTGCAAAGAAGATACATTTGCCACTGGTGAGCTTTTTCCTTGCATTTCAAGAGAAGGAAAGGGAGTGTTTTTAACAAGTTCAGTTAAATTATAAATTTTAAGCCTAGCACTAGGACTTCTTTAACGTCAATCTATATAAAGAGAATTACCTCTGTGTGTGTTATTTCCACCTTGCAATGGATCATGTATGTCACTCCCACAAAATGACTGAATAAATGATTTTAAAAAAAAAACACCTTATCAAGAGACATGGCTATAAATGCATTTGTCCTTCCTTCAACTTCAGGCTTTTAGTATTACTGATTCAGATTCCATATGTAAAGAAATATACTGAGGACGTGCGTGGGTATAAGAGGAAGCATGTATATCTTCCACGCCTGGCTGAAATCCAAATGTGTTCCTAAATCCCAAAGCAATTCTGCCCATATGACACCCCGGTAGTGTAGGAGCGTGTAACTGTGGGGGAAAGGTGGGCTCCAAGGAGCAGACAGTGCTGTGCAGAGAGAGGCAGTAACAAACCTGATGAGGTTGGTTTATTCCACCAGAACGGTTGTCCAGGAGTTTAAAAGCTCCATTTCTGTAGCAGCTCTGGAAATCCTAGAGCAGATGTTGATTGTGGGGTAATTGAGTCTCACTTTCTGCTGTTGTACCATGTTTGGTTTCCTATCAGTATCCTATCAGTTCAGTCGTGGCTCTAGGAAAAACTGCTTTCAGTGCTAAAAGGCATTAGAGATCAGATTTTTCTGTAAATTTGGACTGAAACCATCAGGACTTAACTATGCAACCACAGTTCCTGCAACAACACAGGGAAAAAAAAGACACAGGAGCATCGTCACAAAACTAATCACTTGCTGTAGTCCCATGGCATGAAGCAATCAATACACCATGAAACTTCACTGTTTGTCTACCATCTCTTTTCAATATTTTCTTTTTAAATGTCATGGAAAGCTAAGCAGTCTGATTTTTCTGAGTGAGCCTTTAAAAATGCATTCTTCTTCCTTAATAGGTAATTTCTCATGATCACTCTGGTGGTTCCTTTCTTCTACAGTTTAGCTGGCAAAACGAAAGGGAGATTCACCCATATGAAAGCAGTGCTATGCAATGGCCCATTGCAGGAGAATTCAGGAAGAAAAATAAAAAAACAATCTGTAAGAAGGGTAGGCAGACAAGAGATACACTTCTCAAATGAGGAAAAGTGAGATTCTCACTGGCCTTTTTCCCAGTAGCTTTTCCCATTCTTTTACAATATTACTCCACTGCTTTTATTCACATTTTAGACCCTGCAGTTTCTCAGCCAATATTGCATAAGGTCAGGGGGGTTCATCAGTTCAGCTCTTCTCTGCTGTACAAAACTTTCAGGCAGTGATTTTTTTCCTTTCTCATACTCAAGTATGAGAGTTTCGTTCTTCGTAATGAAATGGTAACATGGAACCCATAAATCCAGTTACTTTCAAATAAGTTTCAGATGGGCATCAGGACTTTAAGGGACATATTAAAAAGAAAATGGATTTTTTCTGGGTTTGTCCAGTAGCATCCAGGACTCATAAAACTACATTAAATATCAACTTCACTTTTCACAATATTGCAGTGATGAAGAACTAGCTCAAAATCGATTTATTGATCCCTAAAAAGACAGATATATAAGGTTATTAAGTTAATATGTCAATACGAGCAAAATCTATTACTTGGGCTTGTTAACATTCCTGTGTTGGTTAACAGCAGATACGAAAAGGACAAGGCAGACCCCTCCTCTCTGAAACAACTGCTCACAGACAAGGATTCAGCACTGTCTTTTCTGGAAGGTATCCACTTCTAGGCTGGAGTCAGAAAAAGCATCAGATTATGTTTATTTCCTTCCAAAATTAAGACTTGTATTTAGTCCGTGTTCCAAAATTTGTATTCTATTTTTCCAGCTTTAGTATCTATAGTTGTACCAGGACCTTACCTAGACTTACACGTGTCTGAATTATTTGGCTAATTCTTTTTCCTGTGAAGTTACATGCAAGGAGAAGAAGTGAATATTCACTGTGTTTGAAAATCAGCCATGAGCCAAAGTATGGATTTAAGGAGATACA